>PVKA01018424.1:0-43863 GCA_004027165.1 Ctenomys sociabilis | reverse complement strand
AAAAAAAAAAAAAAAAAAAAAAAAAAAAAAAAAAAAAAAAAAAAAAAAAAAAAAAAAAAAAAAAAAAAAAAAAAAAAAAAAAAAAAAAAAAAAAAAAAAAAAAAAAAAAAAAAAAAAAAAAAAAAACCAACCATTTAACTACCTAAAACAAAAATAAAAACCCCTTGAATCTTCCATTTTATAAGATTTGTAGTTTTACGACTGCTAGTGTTGACCAGGATATAATGGAAACACTTCTGCTTAGCTCTCCTACTCGTTGGTACTAGAAATTTTGGACAAAATTAAATATGGAGTTCCTGAGGACTCTCACAAGTAAACAGTGGCAAGTGAATTGCAAAGGGGAAAAGCAGGTGTCAAAACATGAAGAAACAAGGCATACAGAAATGTGTTTTCCAGATTTCTGTTCTCTGAGCTTTGATGTAAAGACTGCCCATGTCAAGGAACCTGCTAGTTGAGTTCTTTGTGAACCCAATAATTCAATGGGAAATTTCTCTGTCTTCTGCCTCTCTCTCTCTCCAGTCTGCACAGAAGTCTTCCTAGGTCTCTTCCACCCAGGATGTTCCCACACTTCCTGGTTCTCAGTAGGCCCCTTTCTTGGTGCTCTTAGTAGGAAGATGAAATTCCTGAGTACTACAGGATTCCTCCCTCCAGTTTCCCTTGCCTTTGTCAAAAGAACTGCTTCCAGACAAAAAACATAAATAAACAAATAAATAAATCCTCCACATTCTACTTTTTTTTTTTCTTTTTTTTCAGAGCACAGGGTCACTTCTTTCTGCTTCCTTTGAGTAGTAAGACAGGTTTCTGTTCAGGTCTTGTGCCAAGGTTTGGCCTCTGCTGTTCTACTCTATGACTAGGGCTACCTTTAGGACAGGACAAAAAAAAAAAAAAAAAAAAAAACCTAAAAAATGAACAGAACACAGAAAAGAGGCTACTGTCTTGTTCTCCCTCTGGCTTCATCTATTACACTTTTTAAAGAAAGTGTTGCAGACTGCTTTTCCACAAGCAGTGAGTGAGAGCGCAGGCTCCGCAATCTTCTCAGCACTGCACAAGACTGGGAAAGGAGCAGTCTTCTCCCTGTAGCCATTCTGACAGGTATGGTAGGGTCTCATTAAGCTTTCAGTTTATTGAGACATAATGTGGGGCTGGGGATAGTTCAGTGGAATAAGTTTGGGGAAAGGAGAGAGAGGGAGAGGAAAGGAGAGGGAGAGGGAAGGAGAAGGAGAAGGGGAGAGAGAGAAACAATGTATAGACAGTCCACCTATATGAAGTACAAACTTGTTTTTGTTACAATCTTAAATTTAAAAAATTATGGTAAAATATATGTAACTAAATCTCCCATTTCACTATCTAGGTGTATAATTCAGCCACTTGAAATATATTCACAATGTTGTGCAACCTTTACCACCACGTAGTTCCCTAACTTTTACCCCTGCAAACAGAAACTACAAATTATGCAATAGCTCCTCATTCCTCCAAGCCCTGACAACCTTGGGGCTACTTTCTGCCTTCATGAATTTGTGATATTTAATCTGTTTAATTGTATTTGTCCTTATTTCCCTCAGAAGTATAGCTCTGGCTTTATTCATTTAGCACATTTTCTAGATATCTGAGTTGTAGCATGATTCAGAATTAATTCATTTTTATAACTAATAAGGTTCTGTTGTATGGTATGCCATTTTATTTATCCATTTTTTATTTTATTAAAGAAGGCGTTATGTGTGATTTAAATTTTCCTGCTTTGACAAGCACAGGGGCTAGGGTTCAATCTCTGGTCCTACATGCCACACTGGCTCCACCCCCAGAGCTCACTGAGCCAGCGACCGAGGCCAGGCATGGTAGCACATGCCAGTAATTGCAGTGGTGGTGAGGCTGAAAACAGGACGATCACTAGGAGTCTGAGCTGCATAGTGAGACCTTGTACTAAATACATTAAAAAAAATGAAAAAAATTTTTCTTAAAATTATTGAAGTTTGTTTCATTTGCCAGAATAAGGTGACAATTTAGATATATGTTCTGTGGATACTCGCATGTATATTTTGTTGTTGTAGGATAGGGCTTTAGATAAATTTTGAAAAGAACTAGGTGTTGATGTCATGAGTTGTTCTACATCCTTCTTTTTTTTTGTGGAACCAGGAATTGAACTCAGGCCCTTGCGCTTGCCAGGGAAGCACTTAACCCACTGAGCCATCTCCCCAGCCCAATCCTTCTTGATTTTATGAATTGTGAAGAACTGTAATCTCCAACAAGAACTGTGGTGTCATCATCTTTTTTGTCTGTCTCTTTCTTTCTTCTCCTGGACAACTGAGAAACAGAGAACTTTGCTCATGCTAGGTAAGTCTTCTATCACTGAGACATACTCCCAACCCTCTTTGTTTCTTGAGAGTCTCACTAAGATGCCTAGGCTTTCTTCAAACTTGTAGCACTCCTGACTCAGCCTTCCAAATAACTGGGATCATAGGCATGTGACACCACACCCAACTTTTATTGTCTTTTATTCAAATGTTTTGTAGCTCTTGATTTGTATATCACATTTAGGATTTCTGTACATTAAACACTTACCCTGATATCATTATATATTGTCTCCAGTAATTCTCTTCATGGAATTTGCTTTATCTAATACCAAAATAAGAACTTACCTTAATTAATGTTCACATGGCCTATTTTTCTATTATTTTACTTTTATCCTACTTATATTATTATATTTGAAATGAGTTTCTTGTATCTACCACATAGTTTGGTCTGTCAAACTGTATACCTCTAGTGTATCTAAATCATTTATTTTTATTTTTTTAATTTAAATCATTTATATGCAATATAATTATTGATATGTTAGAATTTAAATTTGCCATTTAATTTTTTGTTATTTTCTGTTTGTTCTATGTTGTCTTTCCTGTTTATCTTATGTTTATTTAGTCATTTTGTGAGTACTTTTATGTATCTATAATGTTTTTGTCTCCTTATGTACCTTCTTTCTGTTTGCATGACTTAGTCATGTAATAGCATGATTTTATTAGTTGAGGTGAAGTGTAAAGCTTTATTTCCCTTTGTCCGCTCCCATTTGTAGTGTAACTGTCACATCTATTTTATATTCTCTGTGCATATCATTTATGTTGTTTCATTTCACCATATCTAATTTAGAAAACTCAGTATGAGAATGTGTATTTTTAGCCCATTTTACCCATTTTTTCTTCCTTCATTTTGAATGCTTTGTAATTTCAAATTTTTTATTACTTCTACTTAGAGAAGTTCCTTCACTCATTCTTTCAGAGTAGATCTGATGCCAACAAGTCCTCTTAATTTCCCTTTATCTGAGGGTATCTTGATTCCTACATTATTGCATAAGTATACCGAGTCCTGAGTCCTTTCGTTTTTGAACTTGAGAAGTATTTTGTCACTTCCTCTTGGCCTCTATAGTTTCTAATGAGAAACCTGTTGTCCTTTAAACTTATTTTTTCCTTTGGTAAAATTTTATGTCTCTCCTGCTTTCAAGATTTATCATATTTTCAATAATTTAATTAACTATTCCACATTTTGATGTAGATTTCATTGAGTTTGGGGCTTTTTCAGGTTATTTTATCTGTGAGTTTGCATCAAGTTTTGCCAAATCTAGGATGCTTTCAGCCATGATTTCTTCACATACATTTTCAGTTCTAAAATCTCCATTTGGTTCTTCACTTATTTCTTTGCTGAACTGTGCTGTTTTTCATGTGCTTAAATATGGTTACTGAAGCATTTTTATGATGCCAACTTAAAATTCATGTTAAATACTTATACCATCTCTATCATTTTGATGCTGTCATCTATTTTTTTTTTTAATTCAGGGTGAGATTTTCTTTGGTTTATGAGCGTATATTATTATAGGACATTGGACTGGATTATGATTTTTTTTGCAGAACTAAGATTGAACACAGGGTCTGGTGCTCTGCTATATTCTCAAGCTCTTTTAATATTTTAAAATGGAGTCTAAGTTGATCAGTGTGGATTTAAATTTGCAATACTCTTCCCTTGTCTTCCTCTACCTTCTGGCAGAAATGAAAGGTCTGAGTCCCTACTTGAGACTTATCTGAAACCACCTTCTTAGAGAAATTGGGGTGTCTTTACTGACTTAATGGTAAACATGGAAGATTAGGCTCCTTTCTCATCTTTTCTGGTAGGGCTGCAGATTTGGCTGCCATTTCTTGTGTGGTGTTTGGCTGAAGTAGAGCAGTAAGTGGTTGCTAGGTTTCTCTTTCCTGGTCCTTCAATTAGAAAGAGAGATGGCTATCACTAAAGTTTTAAAAGTTGTATCTATATCCTTTATGATTTGTACATTGCCAACTTCTGCAGCATATCTTAGATATATGAGGCAGAAGGAAGGACCATAGAAGATACCACTGAGTTTTTCCTATCAGTCTGTCTCTTTTTCCCACCTTTCAAAGGCCTCTTATGGTTTCTCCTATACACAATATTTAAGGCCTTAGTTTTACTTAGTAAGAGGAATGGGAAAAAGTATTTCAACTCCATCTTTCCAGATCTGGCAGAAGTAGACCAGGGATGGCATAACTTTTACAGCTTTCAATAACAGAGGCCTGCAGCATGGCTGCCATAGGTTCACCACTGTTCTAGATCAAATGTTATTGTGGATGTGGAGAGATTTAAACCTAGTATCCTACTTTGTTGTATACGTCCTTTATTCCTTTTCCCTCACTTTCTAAATTTATTTGGATTAACAGAATATTTTTATATATGGCTCAATCCTGTTTTAGTAGCTACTAACCTTTGTTTTTATTTTAGTGGATGCTATACGGTTGTAGCATATTTTGTGTCATCCTACTATTGGTTAACTTTTTCATTGCTGTTACAAAATACCTGACAGCAACTTACTTCACATATAATGGCATCTTATGTGCGTGTAGCTAATTTATATATATATTATGAACCCTATAATATACACTATAAACTACATTGTGCCCCCATACGTACATTGAGGCCTTAATCCAAAATTTGATTGTAGATCAATAATTGTAGATCATTAATCTGTTTGGAAACAGAACCTACAATGAGCCAGTTACAGTGTAATAAGGTCCCAAAGCAGTGCCCCGATATGGATATGGCACTTAGAAGACATCAGGAATTGTTTTGTAGCTCACTGCTCCCCAACATATGAGGACAGAGTGTGAAAGTGCCCACGTATGAACCAGGAAGACAGTTTACACCAAAACTGACAAATTCAGCACCCTGGTCTGAGTACTGGCTTCCACAACTGAGATAAAATAGTTACTATTTTCAGGCCACCAGGTCTATATTTTGTTATGGTGGCCTGACCTAACACATACTTATTATTTTTTAAGTTTTGATAGTTGATGAGCAATAGCTCTTAAAGATATTTGAATAAGAATCAATGTGGTTATCCCTTCTGGTTCCTTTTCTTCATTTGCTTAGGTGCATATTTCCACACAGGACCATTGTCTTCCTTCTGCCCAGAGGGTACTACTTAACATTTTCTTATGGAAAAGATTCTTTTACTTTTCCTATATCTGCAAAGCTTCTTGTTTTGCTTTCATTCTGTTATTCTTTTTTATCAGTGTTTGCAATGTATGCTCACATTCATCACAAGCAGTAGGTACATGTAGTTAACACATCTTAGTTCTTTTTATGCCCTTTCCTCTCCCTTCCCTCCTTTACCTCTTAATCCCCTTCTGACCTTTTTATTTTTTTACTTCATGTTTGCGACACATAATAATTACACTCATTGTGGGCAGCCGGTATGTGTACATAACACAGCTGTATTTTTTCATGCCCTATCCCCTCACTTCTTGGTTCCTTTCCCACTTGCAAAAGATCTGTCTTCCTTTTTCCTTTTATCTGGTATTTGAGCTTCTATGTCTGATTTATTTCACTAAAACACTATGGCCTCGAGGTACATCAATTCCCTACAAATGACTCAAGTTTGTCCTTCTTTATGGCAGTGACACTCCATTCTGTATAAATGATACATGTTATCCTTTCATCTGTTGATGGACATACAGGTTGCTTCCAAAAGTTAGCTATTATGAATTGTGATACTTTAAACACTGGTACAAATGGTACCACTGTAATATACCCATATCCCCCAAAGGGAACTTCTACTGTTAGTTTTATTGAGGACTCTCCATAGTGATTTCCATAGAGGTTGTACTAGTTTACATTCCTACTAGCAATGTAAGAGCATTGTTTTAGTTCACTGCAGCCTCATCATTGTATTTAAATTTTTACTGATTGTCATTCTTTTTGGTGTAAGAATGTAAGCAATATCAGTATTGCTTTCTCATTTCTATAATGACCAGAGATGTTTAACATTTTTTCATGTATGTTTTAGTTCATGTTTGCAACATGTAATAATTACATTCATCGTAGGTATCTGGATATGTATACAACATAGCTTGATTTTTTTCATGCCCCACCTTCCACTTCTTGGTCGGGGTGCTTGTATTCATTTTTGAGAAGTGTCTATTCATTTCAGTTGCCCATTTTTTGGTTGGGTGTTTTGAAGGGGGGTGGGGGCCTAATTTTGTTTTAGTTCTAGATATTAATCTTCTGGGATGTTGTTGACAAAATTTTTTCTCATTAATTTTTTTTTTCTGTTCATTGCTCCTTTGTGGTACAGAAACTTTCTGATTACATAGTCCCATTTGTTAACTCTTGCTGTTATTTCTTGTGCAATTGAAATTTTGATTCTGAAGCCTTTGTCTACATTTATCATTTTAAGAGTTTTACCTATCTTCCAAGAGATTAAGTTTTTCAGTTTCAGTATTTAATCTTAATTATGGGTCTAGCTTCAGTTGTCTGCATGCAGATAGTAAGTTTTCCCAGCACCACTTGCTGGAAAGGCTATCTTTTCCTCCACTGTATGCTTTTGGCCCTCTTTCCAAAGATCAAATAACTAAATGTGCCCAAAGTTGTTTCTTCAGGTGCTTAAACAACTGAGCTATCCAGCAAGCCCCTGGTGAGTTCATTATTGATATACAGGACTTTATTATCCTGCTACATTACTGAATTTCGTTAATAATTCTAGAAGTCTTTTGGAGGAATTTCTGGGGTCTTCTTTCCGGGGTGTTATCTGAAAATAATTTGATTTATTCCTTTCCTATATTTATTTCCTCTCACCATCAACATGACGGGATATAGTTGACATTGTTACCAATTTTAGAGAAATCAGCTTCAGTTTCTCTCATTTGACATGATGTTGGTTGTCATAAATGGCTTTTATCAGATTGAGGTTTGGTCTTTCTACATTTTCTTCAGGCTTTAAAAAATATAAATGGGTATTTTTTCAAATTTTCACTTAAATGCTTTATTCTGCATCTATTGGTATGATCATTTGATTTTTTTCTTATGTATTACATTTGCTGATTTGTATGTGTTGAACCATCTTTGCAACCCTAGGATATATGATCTTTTCGATAATTTGTTGCATTCTATTTGCCAAGATCTTGAGAATTTTTGTATTTCTGTTAATTAAGGAGATTGGCCTGTGATTTTCCCAGTTTGGTCTCTGTCTGGTTTTGAGATGAGGGTGATATTAGTTTCCAGGAGTGAGTTTAGAAGCACTCATTCCATTCCAATTTCATTAAAAAAGTTTAGTAGTACTAGTGTTGTAACTTCTTTGAAGATATTGTAGAATTCAGGGGTGAATCCATCAGGTCTTGGGCTTGCTTAGTTGGCAGGATTTTTATTATTGCTTCAGTTTCATTGTTATTTGATTGTTCAGAATTTTTATGAAGGCTTTACTTTCAGGAATCATTTCATTTTTATTGCTTTGGTTTGTGGTAAGCAGAGTAAACACACATAAACATAGAAATAGCTATATAGGAAAATGGGTTTTATATATGTCTCTGAGGAATTTCAACATAGAAATATGAAAAGGGCCTGCTGTGCCTTTTTACAAATGGGAAAAAAGAAGAGTTACAGATAAGAGTAAAAAGATAGGGCTGGCGAGATAGCTCAGTGGACTAAGTGCCTGCTTAGCCAAGAGCAGGGACCAGGGTTTGATCCCTGGCATGACATGCCATGGTGGGCATGTTGAGCTGGCTACTGACTCTGGGCACGGTGGTGCACACCTGTAATTTCAGCACTCTGGTGGCTGAAAACAGGAGGATCACGGTGAGTCTGAGCTTCATACTGAGACCTTGTACCAATACATTAAAAAAAAAAAAAAAAGTGATAAGGGTTCTCTAGTTGTATACATTTACCTATAAAAACCTTGAGATGGGGACCGGGGAGATGGATCAGTAGAATAAGTGCTTCCCTGGCAAGCACAAGGGCTTGAGGTCAACATCCAGTTCAGGAATGTTTTCTCTCCATGTGACTTTCCTTTGTGGCTCCATAATCTCCTTGATCAGAAAATTTGGGACACAACTGAGTTACAGGACATTACAGTACAGGTTCTCCTATGTCCTGAGTCCTCACTGACCTTGAAAGGCTAGGGCCAAAATATTGGCTTTCCTTGCAGCCCTTCTTTTTCTCTAATTTTTGGTCTGCAAACTTAAGTTGCTAACCCTCCAGAAGAGAAGCTTACTATTATCACCCTATACGAAAGTGAATGTTTAAAAATTGAAAAAAAATAATTATAGCTAAGGACACTTGCTATTAATCCTCCTCAAAATACTCCCCTTTAGTTTCAAACAGTTCTAGTCTTATTTCACAACCTTTCATGGCTGCCTTAATATCCTGAATCAGTTCAAAATATTATGGTAATTTCAGTCAAAAACATTACAGTATGTCCTCAACCACCTTACTCAGTAGACCTGGCACAGTGCAACATGCGGCTCTTCCTCAAAGTCAAAATGCCCCTTAAAGGTAAACATTTTGAATCAGTCCATATTATTGAGGCAGCCACAGTGGTGCAACTAGACACTCAGGGAAGAGGACTTTCAGAACTGCTTGAGAAAGTGGCAAAAACAATGGCATGCAGAGTTAGGATATTCCTAACTCTGGGGAGGATTGATGGCAGTGTCACATTGTAAAATATTTTAACTAATTTTAATATTGATTGTATCTCATATTCTTCAATTAGGTAATCTTTTGTTAGGCCTAAATATTTGCCTTGTCTAGGGCTAAAGTTTATCACCTCAGGAGGGAAGGCTCCTTTGGTACTCAGGTGACTTTTGAGGTTGTGATTTTCCAATCTTTTGAGAACAGACACTAGTTTTGACCTTGGCTTTGTGTGAGCTTGGGGAACCATGTCCTCCCATTTTTTTCAATGTATTTTTTTCCCCAAGGAAAAATGCTTTTCATATGGGTAATTTCCTCATATGCATAATGTACTAATTAATGTCTTCAGTTGAACACTGGAGGAAAAGCTATAGGTCACTAGAGGCCTCTTTTCGTACACCATCCCTATTTCCAGGACCCAGCTGTCTGAATTCTGGCTACCCTGATTAAATCTCCACCTGAGACTTCCACATTCTACCTCATTCTCCCATCCATCACATTCCGACCTGGAAACACTCACCAAGCAGTGAGTTGGTTCAATTGAGGGCTCATTTCCTCTTTCCCAATTTCTCAAGAATTTTCATCGTTTAATGCTGATATTCAATGTTTCACACATCGTCTTGTTTTGGTTGCTTTGGGTTGGAAGGTGATCCAGTTTCTGTTACTACATCTTGGCTGGAAATGAAACATGGGAGCTCCCACTTAAAAATTAAATTTTAAGTTTTTCTTAAAATTATTTCATATAATCTCCTAGAATATATTCCCTAGTCTTTTTACAGGCACTAATAATACCTTTCCTAGTAATGTGTATTACATGCACACATACACTGTTTTTATTATGCTATGGGAAATGAGAAATTCGACTTCCAGGAAAATGGCAGGGTGGCGAGCAGCGCAGTGAGATTTGGCGTCTCAATACTGGAACATAGCAATGTGAGAAAAAGATGGAGGAAGTGGCTCCCTGGAACCCACAAAGGATCTCAAGTGAGACTTGAAGCCCACAGGGAGAGATGTCAACCAAGGAGGTGGTAGGTGGCACTTTCTCCCTCAGCCCTGCATGGGAGGGACTGCTTGAATCTGGAGGCCCCTGAGGAGAACACACCAGTGGCACGTAGCAGTGGACTGCAGTGGCTGGTGAGCCGAGTTCACATATCCCCAGGAGAGGGCAACTGACTCAGTCATCTTGGAGAGGGGCCAACTGAACTCAGAACAGCTTTGGGCCAGCTCCACCTAGTGGCTCACAGTGACAGAGTCAGGTAGCCAAATTCAAGTAGGCAGGAGGCATGTGAACTGCTGCAGGCTGAACAAATCTGGTTCCAGTCTCACAGCCAGAAGTCTGAACTTCAGTGGAATTAAAGGTGCAGCCTTACTGGGATTATCCCTTAGCCCTCTGTAAAAGGACAGATGGCTTCCTGGGATTAATCAACTTGAATCTGGGCTGTCTGTACACTTTGTCTACTAGTGACAGTGGACACACACCCTGAAGTAGACATTCTTTGATTATAGCGTGAGCCTCTGAAGAGTCAGGTAAAATTGTGAGTTGTAATAACAGTACCTTACATATGAAAAACATGCATTAAATATTAACCTTATCTGGCAAAGGATTTTTAGCCTTTTAAGTCAGGTCACAGAAATGTCAAGTGTTCTCAGGCCAGTATTGAGATACATGAATGCAGAATGTAGATGATTTTAGTGTAGGTAAGTGACATTTAGTGGTGTTAAACAGGGGTGGCTGGCCAGGGAGATAGCTCAAGGTCTAAGTGCTTGCTGGGCAAACACAAGGGCATACCTGTAATCCCAGCGCTGGGGAGGCTGCTGAGATCATGAGTCTGAGCTGCGTAGCGAGACCTTGTACCAAATGAATGAATAACAAAACAAGTAAATGGAGGTGGCACAAGAAAATGGACTGAAAATAGGTCAGTTTTTTAGACACCTGGCTTAGTAGTGAATCAGTTTGTAACTAATGACTTAAAAGGCGGCATAGTTTTATAGTCTCTATATCTCCTAAGGAATCAGCTACACAACAGTCTTACTATGTATGTCAATGTCTTTTTTAGATATTTATCATTCTCTTTTACTAAAATTACCTGGGTTTTCCTCGGAAATTGTGTATAATTTTGGTGAGCCCATCACCAAAGCAGGTATCTACTTCCCATACAAAGTTTAAGGAGCTTGTTTTGGGTGCCAGACTGAAGGTATTCACGTTTTAGTCCATTCTGTTTTTGTTTGTTCCATGACTGAATGGTAAACAAATGGAATCCACTCATCAGTAACCCAGCTATATTGTTACAACTTACCAATGTCAGTCATTACTAATTCCTATCATTTCTAATCTTGATTATTCAACTCATAAATTTCTAATCTTTGTAATAAATGACTTTTTGTTCATATTTAGGACAGCTGCTTCAATTGTCAGTGACCTAAGAGCTGAAAACTGACACATTGTAACATGCAACTTTGCCGCTTGTTTTTTTTTTTTTTTAACCTCACCACTTGAGATGGGTTTTTATGTGGCCTTTTCAGTTAACTTGGCCGACTATAGGTCCAAAGGTGACAACTTGTGAAAGATGTCTCATACAATAACTCAGGTTTAGGTTGTACTCACAGATCACACAGAACTCAGGAATTGTAGTGTGGTGACGAGGCAGCAGCTTGAGAATACTGTCTGGTATGAGTATTTTTTGTTTTAAAACTTTATTAGTGTATGTTTTCAGTATCTAATGATTACATCCATGGCAGGGAATTGGTACATGTACATAATGTATCCCCTTTCTTCACCCCCTTCCATTCGTTCCCCTCTCTTGGTTTTCTTCCTATTTGCAAAAGATCTGAGCAAGGTATTCTTAAGATTAATGGCAAATTAGAAAGTCACCCAGTAATACATTACCTAGGTGGTGAGAACTCTGAATTGATAGAAATATTTTAGGTTGAAGAATTGAAAATGAAGTATGTGTGTGGGGTTACCTTTATGATTTTCACATTTGTAAAAGTGGTTTGCCACTTCTACAAATATAATAGATTTTTGAAGAGCAATTCATAAAGTATAAATAGGCATGTATAAATGAGATTACACTAGAGTCTAATTTATTGAACACATTACATTTAATGTACTGCTATGGAATTAGGCTAGTGTAAATATCATTTATTTAGGAATGAAGATATTCATTACCCATCTGTGATTATTTTACATTATATGAAATTAAAATTTAGTTTCTCAGTCATTGTAGCCACATATCAAGTAGTCAATACCTATACATGGCTAGTAGCTATATTACAACAGAAATTCAATTGAACAGTGCAACTTAAGAATGTCAGAATAAGATTAAATACGTACTTTTAAGGGCATAGATATTTTGACTTTTAAACTAATGCTTTCTAATTTAACTGGAGGTGTCTTTTAAATAACTACATAATTGTGCTGAAACCTTTAGTCCTGACTCCACTCACACAGTAGATGCTTATGGCCCCAGCTTCCAGCTGGGCCAATTCTCTCTGCAGCATTTACTGCAGCTGCAGAGGGTTAAGTGGTGCAAGTGGTGAACAAACGCTGTTTGTTGGCCTCAACTCTTTCCTACAACTAAGCCTGCCTGGGCCCAACCTGTATCTCTATCCTGAGGCTATTTGCATTTGGTGCATAATTTCTCTCATTTCCAGAGGCACTTGTACTTTTCCTCTAGCTCAAGAGGGGCCCTCACTTCTTACTTCAGCAGCAGTCACAGCTCCACTGTTCCCAAGATGACCATATCCTCTCATCTGAGCCTGAGGCCCAGACTCAGGAAGTAGTCAGGTTTGGGGAGGCTGGGAAGTTAGCTCAGTGGAATAAGTGCTTGCCGGGCAAGCACAAGGTCCTAAGTTGGGTTTACTTGCTCTACATTGATGTGGTCTGGGTCCTTCTCATAGTCTAGAATGAGAAAACTGCTGGCCTTGAAACTTTAGCAATACTCCTGTCTACCTTCCCAAGTGCTGGGATCCCAGGATCCCAGGTGCTACTACATCTGGCTTAGAAGTATAAATTTTGGGGCCCGTGAGATAGCCCAGCAGACTAAAGTGCTTGCTTAGGCAAGCATAGGGACTGTGGTTTGATCACTAGCCATAGAGCTCCTGTGTTGATACACTCCTGTATTCCCAGCACTAGGGATGCTGAAAACAGGAGGATCACTATGAATCTGAGATGCACAAAGAATGTAACAACAAAATACATTTAAAAAAACTGTAAATTTTAAAATAGCTTTCTCTTAATAAGAATTGCTAGTTTAAAACAAAAATACTCGTAAGTTAAATTTAGTTCATTAAAAAAAATTGAGCCAGGGAGATGGCTCAGTAGAATAGGCACTTCCCTGGCAAGTACAAGGGTCTGAGTTCAATCCCTGGTTCTGCCAAAAAAAAAAAAAAAAAAAAAAAAAAAAAAAAAATTGAACAGTATTTGAAAAGACGACTATGAAATTTCATTCTCCAAAAAAGAGAACGAACCTGAGCACTGTCTTGCAAAGCAGTACCTTCAGTGTTTGTCCGTTTATTCCATAGCAGCTCCTACTGCCCACACTGCTTGGGACGCCCATTGGAGAGTTGCCTAGGGAACGTACAGCCCTTATTTCAAAGTCTTCCATGACAACAATTTTCCTCTCTTGAGCATAACTATTTTTGAATCAGCCCAAAGCCATCTGGACACACATTTAGAGAATATAGTGGATACCAAACAAAAATAACAACAGGTAGTGCTTAGATTGAAAATCAAAGATGAAAACTTGAGAACTTAGGCACCACGAGCAGTGTCCAGTTGCTTTCACATATGTGGCCTTTTCCTCATCTTTGTAAAGCAGAGTCCCTTTGCTGAAAGATACTAGCTCAAGCTCAGAAGGCTGAAGAGAGTTGCCTTGCATGATGCTGTCAATTAACTGATAGAGGAGCCTACACATGGATTTGGTCCAGCTCCAATGCCTGTGGAACAAGATGGAGTCATCATCAGCACCTTGGAGCGTGAGATGGCCTGGGACAAAAGCTTGAATTGCCCACTTAGTTATGTGGGTGACATTAATTCCTTTCTCATTTTTATGAAGTACTGATGTGCTTATCCCACTACGCTGTGCTCTATGTACAAAGCCCACATCCAGGGTGGCAGTCCTTGAAAAAGAGGCTATTTTCTTTACTTCCATATCCCTAGCAGCTGCTTTTATTTTGTGATTGGCTGTACTCTGCAGGCATGTTCCCCTTTTGATCTCCAAATTCAGATCTGTGAAATGAGCAGGTGTTCAAAGACCCTTCCAGATTTAAAGAGTGAAATGAAACTTGTAATTCTTGTGGTGGCTCTACTGAAGAATTCCCAAGCCATGACATTTCCTGTTCCTTCCCAGAGGGATATCTGATGTTAATTAAAATTTTTCTTCCTGCCTTTTGATACCTTAAGACCCAAAACACCCCTCAACTAGAAAAAGAACTTTGGCACCAGAAGGTTGGAGGGGTGAGCTGAGTGTTTCCCAGCCTGCTGAATAGAACCTAGACATTTGGTCACTTAATGTGTTGCCTTACCACTTCCATACTTCTTTAGAATTTGACCCTAGTTTTCAAATAAGTCTCAGGAATGATCATCACTAATTTTTTTTTTTTTAAAGATACTTTGTTATTGATTCAAGGACAGCTTCTGGGAATCTGAAAAGAAAGAAAAGGTAATTTTTATGTCAGTTTTTTGGAATATGAAACGGCATGTTTTCACAGTGTAAAGTCAATGCTGCAGAGTCTCTCCATGTCTCTCACCTATTTAAATTATGGTAAAAAAGAACACTTAACAACTGCTGATGTGCTGGCACAGTCAGTTACTGATATTACAGTTTGGTGAAATTCCAAGTTTCCCAACAATTTAGGGTTATTAGTCACACTCCTTTGTCTAAACTCCAGAAACTTACATTTCTTCTAGTACACTCTGGGAACATGGAAGAAAGTGAAACCATGGGTTCTCTCCAGACATTGATGTGCTCTTTTGAACATCATCGCTTATTCGGAAAGAGGCAGAGGCTGGCTGACTCAGATGACCTTTACTCCCATCATCTTTGTTCCAAGGCAAAGAGCCAGGAACTTTCCCTGTCTTTTCTACTTTGGCCCACAGAAAGGCAAATTAGGGGGACCATGGGCTGGGAATCCTGAGAGTAAGATACTTGGATCTCTAGCTGCAGCAGAGAATGGAGAAAAGTCTTGGACACCAAGTGTGGGAGAAGCTTCTACAAATCTCCACAGTGATAAGTGGGACACAAGAAAAGGGCAATGAACAGCCACCAATGGCTGTGGTCAAGGAAAAGAGAGGGTAAGTCCAGTGATCAAGAGACCACAGTGTACCTCATGCTGAGATGCAAACTATTGATGATACGTTTGAGGACTCTAGTTTTTATTAGTGCCAGAAATCCACTTTGCAGAAATCTGCTTATTCTTTCTCACTAGCGTATAACTTAAAACCACACATAGATTCTTGTTTTCAAAATTGTAGCTGAGGGATGGGGGATGAGGCTGAGGGGTACTGAGCACCAGTCTAACATGTGCAAAGGCCTGGGTTTGATTCACAACACCATAAAAAACCCACAAGATGAAACAAACAAAAACCAAATGTATTTGAAAAGTAAAATCAATTCATGCAGCAAAGAGAACAGGACTTTTAATTTCCCTAACTATAAAAGTTTTCTTCTAATTCCAAAGTACTTAAAACCCCTCCCTCTAAAAACAAAAACCTTTAAGACTATTGTGATAAAATCATACTCTTTCAAGATTATAGAGTAATTTGACAATTCTCAAAAAGGTCTAGTGGTAGGTAGTGGTCATAGAGAACACGTTTGGCCCCACACTGTAGTTTATCTAACCCATGCTAATAATCGAGGCCTGCCATCTTATTCAAAAAGCTGAAAACCTTTCTATTACTGCTGGTGGACAGACACTTCAACTAAGTAGAACACTAAGCTATCATTCTATTACAAAACATGAATGCCTGGAAAGAATAATAAAAACAGTATTTTCTGCTTTGAGGTGTAGGTGAACTGATCCAAACAACTTGGTTAAAATGGTAAAGGTAAAAGTAAAGAATTTCTGTCTTTGGTTTGCCACATACTGGTCATTTTTACAAATCACAGGCTGGTTCTCTGTTCATAACTTTTTTCCAAGATTTTAGTTTGTTATAATTTTTGTGAAGCATGGGGTCATGTACTCTCTAGCATGTTTTTCAAGTTTTTTTTTTTTTTCCCTCAATGGTGTGGCAGTCTCTTTGTGAAACTTAAAAAAGTTCCTTTTATGCTGTCCAAAGATTGTCAATGGTTAGAATATTATAAACCAAACATATAATTTTATTAAATTTTAAGCAGACATTTACTTTTACCTTCATATTTAGAAAACTTAAATATCACTGACCCTTCAATTTTATAAAGTATATAAATGTTTTAGCAGCCCCCTATTTATCAGCCATTAAATAGCTAAGTCAGCATACTTGAATTTTATAATTTTAAACTTTCAAAAAGTAAAAGAACTGGTCCATGTCCTCAAGTGTAAGTTTATATAATTATATGATACAGCATGTGGAAGCAGTGATGGCAAAAGCCAGTTTGTTCAGTATTTCTGTAACAACCCAGGAAAAAATTACTATTAATATACATATTTTGCAGATGTTAAAAACCAGAAAGTTAAGTTTCAGCCAGGCAGTTTTGTGTTTTGCTTCCAAAACTTTCTACACTATATTAAGTTGCAAATAAATTCATTTTCAAAATTCTAGATACTGGAATTAAAGCACTTAAAAAACTAAAACCAAAAATGTTGAAGGAAATACACTGAGTAGCACAACAGCTCTGGTTAAGGGCTTCCCTATTGTGCAAAAGTCTCGGTTCAATCCTGAGCACCGCCAAAAATTAAAAAAGAAAAGAACGAAAAGCAAAAGAAAAGCAAGTTACATGGGATACAATGATATCAATAAAAATACGAGTGATTAATCCTACCACTCAATCTTCTATACCTGCCAGGGTGACAAAAGAAAATTTGTCTCCTTTTGGGCAGTCCTCTTGTGACTTAATGAGGCTTTAAACATTTAATTACACTTCTGAGCAACACGGAATCTCAGCTTCCCCATTAATTTCGTGCGTGAGTGGTCTACGCTGCCAGTCAGTTTAAAAAATAAAGATAGCATCCAAAGAGGAAAAGTGTGGTCCTTATACGCACCAAACTTGTATAAATAAAACATACACAAACATATACATACATACTCACGTAGGGGTCAAACCGTCCCGTATTTGTCGCGGCAAAGAACTTCGAATCTCGGACCCGCCTGGCCCGGGGGTGTGGTGGGCTCCGCGCTCCGGGCTCGCGAGCGCCCGCCCGGCCACAGGTGTCCGCGGGAGGCGAGGTAGAGGCGGCGCGCGCTGGGAAAGGCTGCTGCTGCCTGCGCGGGAGAGTCCGGCCGCGCACGGGGCACAGCGCGCAGCCGGGGAAGCAGGTCCTGCCGCTCGGGAAAGCGCGGCGTCGGGCGGCTGACCCGGCAAGGAGTCCAGCCTCGGCCCTCGTCCTGGGAGCCGCCGAGCTCTCGAGCACCCGCCCGCCATCTTGCTGCCCTCGCGGTAGTACGGCGCTCCCGCGCTCTGCCAGACGGCGGCGGCGGAGGAACAGCAGGAGCGGCGAGGCTCCCGCGCTGGGGCCGGAGCCGGGGCCGGGGCCGGGGCCGGGGCCGGGGCCGGGGCCGGGGCCGGGGCCGGGGCCGGGGCCGGGGCCGGGGCCAGGGCAGACCGAGCGCAACCCAACCGGCCTCCTACCGCCGCCACAGCTTCGCGAGCTCCTCTGCGGCCCGGCGCCGCCCCTTCCGCCCCGCCGGCGTCCGCGCGGGCGGGCCCTACGTCAGCGCCTCCCCGCCCGGCCCAGCCTCGGCCTCGGCTCGCAGCGCGGCGGCGGCGCAGGTCCCTCCCCAGACATGGCCCAGGGAGGCGGCAGCGCGTGGCGGCCGCGGCGGCCCTGAGCGCGCCCCCGGCCCGCGCCAGCCCGCCCTGCAGGCCGCCCCCGCCCGCGCCACGGCCCCGCCGCCCCCGGCCCCGCCGCCGCCGGCCCCGCCGCCCGCGCGCGCCCGCCCCGCCGCCGCCGCCATGGGCGTGCAGGGCTTCCAGGACTACATCGAGAAGCACTGCCCGAGCGCCGTGGTGCCGGTGGAGCTGCAGAAGCTGGCCCGGGGCAGCCTGGTGGGCGGCGGGCGGCAGCGGCCCCCGCAGACCCCGCTGCGCCTGCTGGTGGACGCCGACAACTGCCTGCACCGGCTCTACGGCGGCTTCTACACCGACTGGGTCAGCGGCGGCCAGTGGAACCACATGCTCGGCTACCTGGCGGCCCTCGCCAAGGCCTGCTTCGGCGGCAACATCGAGCTCTTCGTCTTCTTCAACGGCGCGCTCGAGAAGGCCCGGCTGCACGAGTGGGTCAAGCGGCAGGGCAACGAGCGCCAGACGGCGCAGCAGATCGTCAGCCATGTCCAGAACAAGGGCACGCCGCCGCCCAAGGTCTGGTTCCTGCCGCCGGTTTGCATGGCCCACTGCATCCGCCTGGCGCTCATCCGCTTCCACGTCAAGGTGCGGCCGGGGGCGACCCGGGTGGGCCGGGGTCCAGGGAGAGTGGGGTACCCCCGCCAGGGCTCGCGTGCATCGTGCCGGGGCGCCTCGTGCCGAGGGCCTCGTGCTGGGTGCCAGGGCACCTCGGGAGGCCGGGCTCCCTTCGCTTGGGCTCGGCGCTGGGCCTAGGGTCCCTCGGGCAGAGTCACGGCCGGGCCCGCCGTCGCTCAGGCCCCGGTCAGGGCTGAGCCTGGGCTTCCTCGTGCTAGGGTTGGGGTTGGGCTGGGCGTCGGGGCCGGAGGTGAGTGGTTCTGCCTCTGCAGAACTTCACGGTTCCGGAAGCCCCTCTGCCGAGGCACGGCTTGTCGCCAGGCTGGGACCCGGGGGCTCCGGAGTGCGGGTCTGGAGCTGGCCCGACGACGCAAGATGGATGTCTGGTGGTTCAGGCCGAGCGATGTTCAAGTCCGCCCCTCGCTGGCTTGCTTAGGCCTCACAGACATGTGTGGACACAGGGTTGGTGAGCGCCCCATACCACAAATCGGATTGACAGTACCACCATCCCCGATTCCTTTCCTCTTTCCTCTCCTTTTGGAGGTGGGCAAGTTACCTACTTGCTTTCATCTTTGCAGTATGCTCATTTTTCGAACTAGTCCGTTCTTTCTCAGCAACAGGTTTGTCTTGGAGGCCGGTAGAATAAAATAGTAGTGTGGAAATCGCCAGGGACTTGGGGAGACGCAAACTGAAAGTAGACCTGCCTCCGTAGATGTGGGAAGAGAAGTTTGCGTAGGGGTCTTTGCCCTAATTTCGATCACAGCACCTTGTGCTTTTAAGGATGAGACTTCTGAGAAATTGTCTTTTTTATGTGTTAGATTTCAAGGAATTATAAAGTCGACAGGAGGCGATTTTGGTAAGAGTCTGTATTTAAAGAACTCAAGTTCTCTGTTTTCTTCCAGAGAAATAGTTCAAAATTAGGAGTTGAAAATTTGGGGGCCAAGGAACACATAAACTTGCAGGGTCTATTTTTTGCTGTACAGCAAGTGTTCAGTGACCTTCTGCAGTGCCCAGATGGGTGGATAATGAAGAGTTCTCCTGTGTCAGCTTGTGCTGTCTCTTTGGCGGGGGGCTTCTCTCCCGAAACTGCGTGCAGGACAACTTCAGGCCCAGGCAGGACTGGAAGAGAAACACAAATTTTGATTGATTGTATTTTCCTTAAAACAGTTTTTAGAGGGAGTTTTTTTTCTTTTTTCTTAAATCCATGTCTACTCTGTCTTCCTGCTTGTTCTTGTATTCCTCCTGAAACTGCTTGAGTTCAAAGTTTGTGAAACTCTTCCTGATTGCCCCTACTGCCTGTGATGAGATGGTGGTAGTTAGGACTAAAATGATAGCGGAAGTCCCACCCAGGATCCTGTTGCAATTGGTGAGATAGTTTTAAGTCTGTGGGTAGAGGCTGCTGGAGGAGTGGTGATTGGCCCGGGAGCCTGGCAGCTACTCGTGTGCTTTTTCCTTAGGGAAGTTCGTCTGAAAGGCAGTTGTGCCGCTCACGTTTTCGGCCTGGGGCTTTCAGGGAAGGAAAGGATGCCTTGTCTCGGGTTTGATCACAATTTTATCTTGTTCAAAGATGGAGAGTTATAATGTACTAGTTTAATTCTTATGAGATGAGGGTGAGCTTGTTTGCTGTTTGGGTAACAGCACAGACTATGTCTTAAGTGACTTTCTGGGGAATATTGTAGATATATATCTGTAGGTAGATATACTTGGGGTTAGAATCAATTTATCTGTATGATGATTATATGTTTTGAAAGAACTGCTGGATTATTTTATTGTAAAATCTCTTTTTACACTCTTGAGTATCTCACTTAGCAGGTGCTCAGAATTTTGACCAATGTATTGTTGGACTCTAGATTTAACATTTTAAATAACATATTGCACTTGGATACAAGCTAATTTTCTCAATAGCTTTAGGTAAGCTTTTAATTTCTGGTATAGAATTATAGCATAATGTCAGTTGCATAGATTAATATTGTATTTACTCCTCCCCTTGTGATTACCTGGCCACCTCACCTAGGAAATCAAGTTATTACAAATTTCTCAGCAGCCAAACCAGCTGTCAAGAAGTTTGGGTACAACAATAAGAAAAAATAGCTCTCTCCTTCATCACTGAAGAACCCATTAAACTCTCTCACTCACTGGCCTCTCCCTTTTAGATGTAATTCTAACAAACTTGGTTATCTATTTTCTCAATCCAGCTTGAGAAGAGGGTGAAGAGGCAAGTCTGCCAGAGGTGGGAGCACCATTAATGGCAAGAAGTGACAAGGGAGAAGATTTAAAAAGCTATAAAAAGCAGACATAATTCTGGGGTTATTTTAGAAAAAAAAAAAACAGCCCTACACTTCAGTAGTCCCTGAGGGTAGTACAGTTTTATTTTATAAGGATTATTGAGTCAGGAAAGTTTATCTTCAGTATTATCTGTTTAAGGGACTAAGGCAGTATATACTGTTAATTTAAAAAGATACCCAAATGGTGAAAAGTTAAAATCATGATGAAGGAATAATGCATATGTATTAGAATGGGTGAAATAAAACACACACAACAATACCAAGTACAGTACTAACAAGAACACTGAGCCCCTGGAACCTTGCACGCTGCTGGTGGGAGTGTAAAGGTGTCATCACCATTCTGGAAAACAGTTTGATAGTTTTTTGTAGAACACTCATGTATGTATATTTACTGTATGATAATTACTTTTTTTCAGTTAGGATCTCACCATGCAGTTCCAGGCTGGCCCTGAACTCATCTTGAATTCAGGACAATCCTTATGTGTCAGCCTCCTGAATACTAGGATTACGGGTGATTGTCACCATGCCCACTGATAATTACCATTTTCAAAAAGGGTGAACAGTAGCCGGGCGTGGTGGTGCATGCCTGTAATCCCAGCACTGGGGAGGCTGAGGCAGGAGGATTGTTGTGAGTTCGAGACCAGCCTGAGCTACAAAGTGAGCTTAAGGCCAGCTTGAATTGCATAGTGAGACCCTGTCTCAAAAAGACAAAAAAAAAAAAAAAAAAAAAAAAAAAAAGGGTGAACATTGCTAAGGAATTGATGTGAACTCTAAACTGTATATAATGTTGCTTAAAAGATAATGTTTTTTAAAAGGTAAACTTACCTAATCCTGTTGGCCTAGCATTAATCCTCTCTAGCATTTTTATAAGTTGACAAAAAGATAGTTTTCTTTTATCCTTCCTTAGTTTCTTTGGTAGAGTACTGCTATCTTTTCTATATGTATTTTCAATTGTATTTTTCTGATCATGAAAAGTTAGCCTGTGTGTGAACTAACTTTGTTCAGGAGACTGAACTGCCTAACTTGAACTTGGCTTTAGTAGCTATGAGCAAAACTTTTTCTTCTGTGCCTTTAGTTGCCATAACCTTTGAAACTTCAGTGAGTGACTTAATGTTTATTTTGAAATCTTGGTAGCACTTAACACTACTTTCCTAAATGTTCTTCTGCAAGGCTAAGACTGGTGCATAGGTGTGAGGGTTTATCATGAAGTCTTTCAAATCTTAACCTGAATTTGCTTCATTCAGAATTTTGTTAAATTGGTACTCTGGTTTATTTACTTAGATCTTGTGTAAAATGGTGTTCTTGTGTGAAGACAGTGGAAGAATGTGAAATTAGACTATGGTTTCAGATTGTTATGGTTAATGTAACAACATGTTTGTTTTTAGGGATGATGTTTGGTCTTATATACCCAGTGGGGGAAGGAATGGCCTGGCATTAGACCAAGTGCTCACTAGGCCCCTCTTGATGCCCTCAGGGTACAGTGCTTTACTGCTCATTTCCCTGTGCAGAATCAAGATTGCCAGTTCAGTGTCATGTGGAAACAAGTCACCAGTAACCCAAGCCAGGTGTGGTGGTCCATGCCTGTAATCCCAGCACTTAAGAGGCTGAGGCAGGAGGATCGCATCAAGTTCCAGGGCAGTCTTCACTACATCGTGAGTGCAGGTCACCCTGAACTACACAGGAGACCCTGTCTCAAAGACAAAACAAACGAGTCACCAGGAACTGCTTCAGGAGGGAAGTTTGGCTTTTGGAGCATTTTGGGGGTGTGCTTATCAGTTTGCTTCTACACCAGTTGTGAGAGCAAAACACGTTTTTCCAGGCAGAATAGGAGCAGTCAGGCTTTTATGAAGAAGAAAAGTACCCATTCACAGAACCAGAGAAGTGGCAGTTTCTTATTCTAATTCTTATTCTTAGGTTTTGGAGAACTCTAATAGACTAGGATTTCTTTTTATTTTTTGCAGTACTTGGGGTTGAACTCAAGATCTTGCAATTGCCAGGCAGGTTTTTATGCTGCTGAGCTATATCCCTGACCCTTATTGACTAGGAAATAACTTGACCAAACCAGTCATCTTTTTAAAAGAAGTATTTTTCTGTTGTGGACCAGTTTTGTGACTGCTGTCTTGCCACAGATACAGTTTCCTAGGCATACTTAACACAAACCTAAATGGCATAGGCTTACAAGCTGTATGGTAAACCTATTATTCCTAGACGGCAGCCGTGTGCAGCACGTTACTATACTGATACTTTTGAGCCAGCAATTGTGAGTATTTATATATCCAAAGGTATAATAAAAATTTAAGCTAGGAATTTTTCATTCCCATTATAATGAGGGGGAGGGCTGCATGTGGTTGCCCACACTTGTAATCCTAGCACCTAGGAGTCTGAAAGAGGATGATGGATAACCATGAATTCAAGGTCAGCTTGGATCACATGGTGAATTCAAAACCAACCTAGACTGTACAGTGGGACCCTGTCTCAAATAAAAAGAAAAAATCTTACGAGAGGACCATTGTCAAGCATTGATATCTTGAGTGTGTGACTAAGGTTTAATCCACTTAATGTAATACCTTCAAGATTCAGTCATGTAGCATGGGGCAGAATTTCTTTCCTTTATAAAGCTAAATAATATTCTAATGTATCTGTGCCACATTTTTGCTTATTCATGTATTCAGTTCTAGGTATATGCTTAGAGGTAGAATTACTGGATTATATAGTAATTCTTACTGTTTTTTATTTCCCCCCCTCTTGGTGTTGGGGATTGAGCCTAGCTAGGGTCTCATGCATGCTAGTGGAACATGCAGTTTTACAACTGAGCTGCACCCTTAGCCCTGTGCTTTTTTAGTTTTTGAGATAGGATCTCAATATGTGGTTCAGGCTGGCCTTGAACCCGCTGCAGTCCTTGCTGGAATTATAGGCATGTACCACCATGTGTGACTTGCTTACTTGCTTGTCTGTCTGTGTGTCTTTCTTTCTTTTGGTGTTTTCACTGTGTTGAAGGTTACTGTGCCATTTTCCACAGTGGCTGCATGACAGTATGTTTTGTCATATATTATTATGTATTATAATATCGTAATTTTTAACATTAGAGGTTGTACTATACATTGTGTGTTGATTTTTTTTAATTATGTAAAAAATTCCACATTTCATCCTTTTTACTGCCTGCATAGTATTCTATAATTTGCCTAACCCTTGTAGAAGAGATGCCTACTCTCAGTAGATCAAAAGTGAGTATTTTGGCTGGGGAGATAGCTCAGTAGAAAAAGGACCTGCCTGGCAAGTGTGAGGTCCTGAGTTCAATCCCCAGTACTGCAAAAAAAAAAAGGAAAAAGAAAAAGTGAGCATGTCTTAAAACCCAAGCAGGACAGTGGAGTCCACACTGGCAGATCTTCAGATTTTTCAAGAGAGCTAGAAATCCATACTTTGCTTGAAATTATCCCATTGTAACAGTACAAGTGCAGCAGGGCTTCTGGCTTAGTGCTGCTCTGGAGCCATCTATTGATTGGAGCCTTGGTCCTTATCAACAGTTGCCTTCCTTTATGAATCAGTTCTTCCCACCCCACTTCCCTTTGCCCTGAAGTTAGACCTCTCAGTGCCTACTCCATTTCTTTCTAATTCCTGAACCCTTTGTGAGGATGAAAACATTTGTTCCCTGAGGTTACTTACCTTCCCTAAGTGCCAGAGTCCTTTCCTCCTTATTGGTCCCTGTTGCCACCTGTGAGGTGAGTCCATTCCGGTTCTCATCCAGCACCTGCCACTGCTCGCCCACTCACTGTGTAGACTCCAGCACTGGTCTGATACAGTCGTGTATACCAGGCACCACCAACACGCTGACCAGCCTTGTCCTTAGCCTAGCTGCTGATTTTCTCTGTGGGGTGGGGTATTGCGACAGGGTCTGTGCACTCCAAGCTCTGTGGTCCAGAATATTTTCATACTGTTGGTGATCTTCCTGCTTCAGCTTCCTAAGCGCTTAGATTACAGGTGTACGGCACCACACCTGGCTGTAGGGCCTCCTGATTCTTAACTTTAGTGAATTTTGTTTTAGTTTTCCCAGAGTTCCTGTAATGAGCAAAAAAAGTGACATCACCTTTAAAGGACCTGCTGTGTTCTCCATTCCATGCTGTGTCTCTCCCTTGTCACCTCCTGCTTTCCACCATTTTCTCCTTTCATACTCTGTTTTCACTTTTACGTCTAGCTGCTGGAAGCTTGTGATCTTTCACATCAGAGAAACACTTCTACACCAATCATTTTGCCATTTCAGTCCCACCTGGCCGGTGCCTACAAAATGCTTGGTGCTCCATGTTGTGCTGTGCTCACCAGTTTCCAGCACCCTGACACATGCACTCACCGAGGCTTCCCCGGTGATGTGAAAGTGCTTTGCAGACAGACCCCCATTGGTAGGTTGCAAAGCCAAATTATTGAATATTTACCAGCATTTAGAAATGATACAGAATAAGCACAATTGTGGAATGGAATAGAATATGAGCTATATACTAGAGGTCTGTACCATTTCCATACTGTGGGAGCCTTTAGTGGCCCTTGGCTTCACCCAGGCTCCCCTAGGGAACTCATCTTACATATTAGCAGTATGGTCCACTGTCTTCAGGGAGGCCTATCTTGCTCAGACTTAAACAAAACCATCCAGGCTTAACTGGTTGAGATGCGTGGATCCTCCTGCACCTGGAGCTGATATACCTTGCTCTATGGCTTAGAATTTCTCTGCTGCATGTTTAGATGTACTGTGTTCAGCCCAACTACTTACCATTTCCGAAAGAATTGTCCAACCTATGTTTATTTTTTTATTATTATTTTTTTAATATACATATTTTTATTACAAATTAAAAAAAAAACACAAAATGCAACATCCTAAACAATCCAAAACTTACTATTGGTACTAGGTTCCTGCAAATTTGTTGTGCAACCTTACACATGGAAGAAACCATTAAATATTTAGGAACATTCAACATCAAAAGCTTTAAAATCTAACTGTATGTATTAGCCCCTCAAAAAGCTACAACCTGAATTTTTTAAAAAAGTATTTTTTTCAGCTGGGTGTGGTGGCGCATGCCTGTAATCCCAGCACTTGGGAGGCTGAGGCAGGAGGATTGTTGGTGAGTTCGAGACCAGCCTGAGCTACAAAGTGAGCTTAAGGCCAGCCTGAACTGCAGTGAGACCCTGTCGAAAAAGACCAAAAAAAAAAAAAAAAAAGTATTTTTTTCTACAAAGAATTTTATCAGCTATACAAAAATCTGGTCAGTTTTTATACTGAAGCTAATGTTGAGCTGCACCTGAATTCACATTCTTAGCAAAACAATTGCCTGAGCACACATACACTCCATATGCCATTACAGGACAGCCGCTTATTCTTCATCTTCTTCCTCCTCATCTTCCTCCTCTTCCTCCTCATTCTTATCTTCTGGTTCACTCTTCTTCTTTGAGCCTGTTGGCCTACCAGGGCCCTTCTTTCCTGCTTCACTTTTGCCCTTGGCACGGTATGCAGCAATATCCTT
Organism: Ctenomys sociabilis; assembly: GCA_004027165.1. NCBI lineage: Eukaryota > Metazoa > Chordata > Mammalia > Rodentia > Ctenomyidae > Ctenomys > Ctenomys sociabilis. The sequence continues at coordinate 17,523 of PVKA01018424.1, read as the reverse complement.
TTCGTATTTTTCCTTTAGCTTGGCCGCTTTTTGTTCATATGGTTGTTTATCTTTGGCTGACTGCTCAGAACACATTTCACCCAATTTTTTTTGCAGTATCTCCAATGGACAGGCCTGGGTGTTCACTTTTGATCTTTGGGCGATGTTCAGAGCAAAACAGGAAAAAGGCAGATGGTGGTCTTTTAGGAGCATTCGGATCTTTCTTCTTTCCTCTCTTATCGCCAGCTTTGGGAGGAACGTAATTTTTCATCTCCCTATCATAGCGAGCTTTTTCACTCTTCGCCATGTCTTCAAACTTCGACTTTTCCTTGGCAGACATGCCCTTCCATCTCTCCGAGCACTTCTTGGAGAACTCGGCAAAGTTGACCGAGGAGTCGGGGTGCTTCTTCTTGTGCTCCTTATGGCAGGTCTGCACGAAGAAGGTGTACGAGGACATCTTGCCCCGCGGCTCCTTTGCCCATGGCGGCACGGCCTGCAGTAGCTTTTCCTCAGGGTTCCGCAGAGCGGCCGACAGCGATAGCCGACAGCGACCGAGAAGCGTCCTTCCTAGAGCTCCGGCGAAAACTGGTTTACCGCTAACGCAATCCTCAGCCTCTTGTTTTGCAGAGTTCTCCGTGCCACTGCAACTTGACAAACACCCCAGCCTATGTTTATGAAGGTCCCTCTTGTCTGATTACTTGCCCACTTTTGCTTGTCAAAAATTATATTTCAAAGCTCATCTTATATGTTTTAGCCTACAATGCTCGAAATATTTGTTGTTTTGTTATGTAGCCAGACAGATGTATTTGCCTTCTTTTATTACTTAAGATTTATTTTCTCATCTTAAATGTCAAGGACCTATCTCAGGGACCAGACATAGTCCTTTGAGGTCTACCTGGTGACCAGGCCCTTTACCTAGGCCTGTTTCTGTCGCTTCCTAATAATGCCATTACATCATGAGTCACATCACGTCATCACTTCTTGACCAGTAACCCTAAAGCTCTACTTCCAAATACACAAGAATTTGGGGGACATTTTAAATCTAAACCATAATAGGGAGCTTATAGTCAATCACATTCCTTTTTGTGATTTGTTTCCGAAATGGCTTGTTCTCCTCTCAGCAAATAATTAGAACCTGTCATTGCCCAGGTATAGAGGAGCAAATAGACCCAGAAAGGAGGGAAGCCTCCTGGGAGCATGTGTGCTAGTCAGCTGGTGGTTGCTGTGGCCCAAATATCAGAGAGAAACAATTTAAAGAAGGAAATATTTATTTTGGCTCGTGGTTTCAGAGGTTTCAGTCCATGGTCAGCTGGTTCCCTTGCTGTGGGCTTGAGATGTGAGAGAATGTCATGAGGAAAGTGGGTGGTGGAGCAGAGCTCCTTACTTCATGGCAGCTGGGAAGTAGAGGATGAGAAGGAGCTGAAGATGAAGGTGTCAAGGACCAGACATAGTCCTTTGAGGTCTACCTGGTGACCAGGCCCTTTACCTCGGCCTGTTTCTGGTGTTTCCTAATAATGCCATTACATCATGAGTCACATCACTTCTTGATTAGTAACCCTAAAGCTCTGCTTCCAAACACACAAGATTTTGGGGGACATCTTAAATCTAAACCATAATAGGGAGCTTATAGTCAAGAGTAAGGGAAAGGCACTTAGGCCATTTTTCATGTTAATGTTTAGGGTTTTTAATATTTTAAAACAATATATTCAGGATTTGTGAATGGTTTTTAGCTAAGGCTGACATATGAGGTATTTGGTAGTGTCTGATGGCATTTTTGGTTGTCATGGCTAGGGAATTACAGGTATTAAAAGAAGGCACTGGGTAGAGGCCAAGGTTGCTGTCTACTTGAGTACCCACCCCAAGCAAAGAATTATGTGGCCCAAAATATCAGTGGTACCAAGAAAAGGAAATTATGGTCTGAATAAAGCAAAGAATTCTACACTTGGGTCTCTGTAAAACTATATAAATGTTAAACTAGAGATTTATAATTTTAACAGAAAGAAAATGGAAAACACAGCTTAATTTTCTAAATTAAAATACTCACATATAAGCACTCTGTCTCAAAATATTTGTAGACCCACATTGCTACTTTAATTTTCTGAAACTTATAATTGAAAGAGGCTAATTAACACATGGTAAGTTCCAGCTCCAATAAGCAGTAAGAATAAAGGATAGAGATAAATGTCCGTACTGTGTAATGTGAAGCAGACATTTTAGAATTTGAAAGAGTAGACTAGTTTCAGTGCATTTACAGACTTTAAATAAACAGCCCCTCTACGTGAAGTTCAGATAACTGTTATATTCTCCAAGCTCATCATTTCTGTATAGTTCATCAGTAATATAATGTTTGCATATCCTCTAGAAAGCAAGTCCAGTGAAGACCTTGCTTGTTACCTGGCTCTTAGAACAAATAATACCTGCCATGTAGGAGGTGTTCACAGAATATTTGATGAATGAGTGTGACTAACCAGTCACTGTAGTGGGGGGGCCAGTGTGAGAGCAGGAAGTGGAAATTTTCAAGTCCAGAGTGAGTTAATTCCAAAGGTGATGGTGTTAGCCTGGCCACCTGGCACAGAGGCTTTATCTTTGAATAAGCTTTTTATGCTTCTTAAGATATGTAGAGGGCTCAGAGGAGGGACTGCATAGGTAAACTGGCTGAGTCTCACTGTCTTTACCCTTGGTATTCCTGTTTCATGTTGTTCCTGTGCATCTTAGGGAAAGTGCAGAGTTGAACTTGGCATGATGTGTGGTCCACAGAAATGACAATGAGTCCACATTGTAGTGGCAACAGACTTGCAGTTTAGAGACAGGACACTTGTACTCTGGTTGTTTGTCATTTCTTGGTTTCAGGAATAAGTTTGTGTTGTGGGGAAGAAATGAATTTATCATGCTATTGACATTTGTTACATTAGGACAGTAGCTGGAGTGTTACAACTGGCAGGTGACTCCTGCAGGCCAAAGTGCCTATTTATCTCATGAACTGGAGCACATTCTTAAGGAGCAATAGGCAGGCCCAGATGTCGGCAGGCTCCCTAAACCTCACAAGTGGCATTGTCAACTCCCTGAGCCACACAGTAAGTTTCCAAGTGTCACTAAATAAGTTGTATACACTGAGGTTCATTTCTTTTAATTCTAAAAATTAAATTGTTTTGTATTTTATAGTTTGGAATTATTACTATTATTTTGGGTACCTTGTTATGTTGCCCAGATTGGTCTTAAATTCCTCCTGGGTTGTTTTTTTTATTGGCACATGTTTACAGTACACAATGATTAAATTAATCATGGAAAGTTAGTACATACACATGACACATCTTAATTCTTGTTTGACCTCCCCTTCCACATCTGTCCCCACTTTTTTCGTTTTTGTTTCCCTTGCCATTTACTTATTTATTTCAGTATGGGGATTGAACTTGGAACCTTGCACCTACTAGGCAGGCACTTAAGTTAAGCTATATTTCCAGCCCAAAATCTTTTTTTTTTTTGCCGTACTTAGGATGAAACTCAGGACCCTGAGCTTGCCACGCTAGCAATTATGTGACTGAGCTATCTCCCAAGCCCTTCCCCTTACCACTGAAAAAGCTCTATTTCCATTTCTCTTTTTTAAAAATCCCTGTTCCCTTCCTTTCCTCCCTTCTCCCTGTATCAATTGTTCACCTTCCCATTTGCAAAGCTCTCCCTACCTCTTTTTTCTTGGGCTCTTGATCCTCCTACTTTCACAGGGATTAACAGGTGTGGAGCACTCCACCTAGTTTGGAATGAAAAAATAAAAGTTTTTTAAGACAGAGTCTGGCTGTTTAGTTTAGGCTGGCCTTGACCTTGCTTTGTAGCCCAGCTTTCTCCAGCTTCTAGAATGAGATTTTAACAGGAATAATCTCACAGTGCTTTAGCTGAATCATTAGAAGATTCATTTAAATTAGGTCATTTTAAATGTACTCAAAAGCTAGGCATGGTGGCTCATGCGTGTCATGCCTTTGCTCATGTGGGTTGAGACAAGAGGAATGAAAGTGGAGTTTGGCAGCCAAGGCAGCTGAGCAAGAGCCTATCTCAGGAAAGAGGCTGGAGTCGGTTGAGGCTGGGATGTAGCTCAGTACAGTGATGGCCCTAGGTTCAACTGTTAGAAGTACAAAAAGGAAAAAAGATAGCACAAACAATGTGTATGTTTGCTTTTATCACTTTTTAATTTTTAAAGTTTATAAATGTGTTATTTTTTATGATAACTACTTCATTGTTTTATTTTTGTGTGTGGTACTAGGGATCATTTCTTTCTTTTTCTTTTTAACGTATTTGGTACAGGTCTCAACTATGCAGCTTGCACTCATAGTGATCCTCCTGTTTTCAGTCTCCCTAGTGCTGTGATTATAGGTGTGTATCACCATGCCCGGTGTTGGTGGCCAGCTCAGTGTACCCAGGTTATGGGGCTGGGATTGGGGATTGAATCCCAGTCCCTGTGCTTGCCTAAGCAGGCACTTAGTCTGCTGAGCTATCTTGCTGGCCCAGTACTTTTGTTTTTTTAAGAGGAAAAAAAAAAAAGATATGAGAAATGTCACCATTGGATACAGCCTTTATATTTATAAAGGATTGTATATTCATATACAATCTTTTATATTTATGCTAATAGTCATTATCCAAAAGGGAAAATAAAATTTGAATCTTTTGCCAAGTTGGCAGTTACATCTAGGCAGTCTGAGGAGACTGAAAGACAGGGTGATATGCTTTTTGTGGTATTACTTTTTTGAGACAGGGTCTTGCTATGTAGTTCAGGTTGGCATTGAACTCATAGTTTAGGCTGGCCCACTGTACTCCAACTCTTGACAATGCATCCTGCCTCAGTCTCCTGAGTCCTGAGATTATAGGTGTGTGTTAGCATGCCTGGCTCCTTTGTCTGCATTTAAGTATGTTCAAATTCACATAATATAAGATTTACTATCCTCATAATGTCTAAGTGTACATTTCAGTAGCATTAGATGTATTCACGGTATTGTGCAGCCATCACCACTGTCCGCCTCTAGAACTTTTTCATTTTCCTGAACTGAAACTGTCCTCCCTTCCCCCAGTCCCATGACCACCATTCTCCTTTCTGTGTCCTTGAGTTTCACTGTGCTAGGTAACTCCTAAAGTGGAACTTTAGGGTTTTTGTTGTTAACTGGCATGTGTAACTTTACATAATATCCTTAAGGCTCTTCAATTTTGTGGCATGGATAAAAAAAATTCCTGCCTTTTTAAGGCTGAGTAATACTCTGCTATATGAGTAGACCACTGTTTCAGTTACTTTTTTCTCATTGCTGGGACAACATAACCTGACACCCAGAATTAAGGAAGGAAAGTTTTATTTAGCTCACAGTTTCTGGAGGTTTCAGTTTATACTTGGTTGGCTCAAAGGCAGGGTGGCACATAACAGAGGGCAGCAGTTCATGGTGGCAGAAAACAGCAAGGCAGCAAGAGCTTTGAAAAGGGAGAAGCAGTGGTGAAGGAGCAGTGCTGGGCAAGCCTCTCTTCTTTATATTGCATTCAAGCTATCTGCCCCAGGGCAGGTGTAGACTCAAACCCATAATCCCAGCATTGGATCATGAATTAATCACAAACTCTAGAAGGCCACCACATGAGTACATGAGAGTGGGGGGGACCTTTATACTCAAACCATAGCAACCATGTTATGTGTATTTGTTCATGTGGGAGGGTGCTTGGGTTGTTGCCACTTATGTGTTATTTTGAGTAACGCTGCTATGAACTTGTGTGTGTAATTATTGCAAGACCATTTTTCAACAGAGTGGAATTACTAGGTCAAAGGATTTTTTTTTTTAGGAACTGCCTTAATGTTTTCCATAGTAACTCTACTATTATCCTCAGTGTGCAAGTTTCTGTTTTTTCCATGTATAGTACCAGCTAGCATTTATCATTATCTCCTGAAGAAATTTATTTTGGTGGTAGTCACATCATGAGAATGAATACTCATTCATTCATGGTTTTGTCTTTCATTGATGATTAGTGAAGGTGAGCATGTTTCAGTTTTTCACACCCTTATTAAAAAGAAACATTTTTCCTTATTGTGAGCATCACATTCAAACACATGAAATAAACATGAAATATAAGATAATTACAAGCTATGATTTCGAGTTTTCAGAGGGGGATTTCTTTTAAAAATACTGCAGTGTATATTGTAACAGTTATCCATTTATTTATTTATTTATTTATTTAATGTATTTAGGGTCTGTAGGGCCTCACTACATAGATCAGACTCATAGGATGCTCTTGTTTTCAGCCTCCCAAGCGCTGGGATTGCAGACGCGTGCTGCCACCACGCCCAGTCTCATCTCATGCGCTCTGGGGCGGGCCTGCCGTGGCCTGCCGAGGTTGGATCCCCAGCGCTGCGCTCTGCCTAGTTAGGCGGGTTAGTTGGATCCCCAGCGCTGCGCTCTGCCTAGTTAGGTGGGTTAGTTAGCTTGCTATCTGGCCAGCCCAGTCGTCCTTGTAAAGTAAGCAAAAACAACAAGATCTCTCCTCAAACTGAAATTGGCAAGAGTTGGAGGCGGAAGTGTAAGAATAAATTTGCCATCTAATACCTGTTGATTAGAGATTGGCTGGGTAACAGTCACAGCCTATCCTTTTTTTTTTCCCCTTTAACCCAGGAATTTCAGTGAACTTACATCCTCTAACTTCCATCTTCTAAGTTAGGGAGCTGGTGAAGGTTGTCACATTGTTCTTTTAGATAATGTAAAATTACTCTGAAATAAAGCCACATATATTCTTTGTGTCAGAAAAATCTGATAACCTCTAGTGAAAAGTTATCAGGCCAACTGCATAGTGAGACCCAGCCTCAAGGAAAAAAAGGTAGCAGGAAGCCATTTCATAGCTTATAGCTTATTTAAAAACATAGTAACTGACATTTATCAAGTGTTTATTGCTTGATTGATTTTGAGTTGTTTATATGTAGGATGTTGAGTCACCACAGCTGCCCTGCAAGAGAGGAGTATGATTATCTTTAAAGAGAAAATGGGGGAGCATGGAGGTGTGGAGTCGGAGCCCACCTGATGGGATGAGAGAGCTCTCTGGAGAAGTGTGTCCTCCCTGGCTGGAGCTAGCATCACGGCCAGTCTTTATTCCCACAGGGTTGTCTCCATTGCTGCATTTTTGGAGTTAATAATTACACTTGCCAAGTAAACTGAGGACCTTTTTGTTAGTATTTCTTACAAAAATAGGAATTTTGAAGTACCTGCCTCTTTTTAAACAATGACATTTAAAATTTGAGATAAACAGATTGGCCTAGGATTCTGTGGTAAATTTATAGTAGTATAAAATTAGCATACAAACTAAGTGCAGAGTATTTCCTTGGGACTCAAGATGGTACCTTCTTTTTTTTAAAACAAAACAAAACAAAACAATGTATTTAGTACAGGGTCTACAGGGTTTCACTACCCAGATCGGACTTGTAGTGATTCTCCTGTTTTCAGCCTCCCAAGCGCTGGGATCACAGGTGCACACCACCATGCCTGGTTTCAATCGCTGCCTCAGTGCGCCCCAGGGGCAGGGCCAGGGCTTGCACTACATGCTGGGGATTGAACCTAGCCACTGTCTCTGCCTAAGCAGGCACTTTAGGTTTTAATAGGAGGAAGAATACTAACATTCTGAAAGTTGGAGGAACCTTATGGAGACATCACAGTTCGCTTTGGTAGCTGGGCAGGTTGTCTAGCTCCTCCCTGCTAGCTGTGACTCAGAAGATTGAGATGGAAAGATGAACAGAATTGGGTGGGTAAACTCCCACCTTTGCTGCAGGGGTGACTCTTGCTTGTTCAGGGGTATATTTCCCTTATCTTTTCTTTCAGGACAGTACTGACATTTCTTTCAGGAAATGTTCTAGCAGTCAGCTGTTTGTTTAATGATGTATGTACTTTTGGGGGAGGATTGTTATTCTTGTGCAAATTAGAGTTGTATTGAATTATTAGCAGTTTATGTATTTTTTTGTATCAATTTTTTTGATACAGGGTTTCACCATGTAGTTCAGGCTGTTCTTGCGCCCACTTTATAGCCCAGGGTGGCCCCAACTCACAGTGGTCCTTTGGCCACAGCCTCTTACCACTTAGCTTTTTAAATGCTCACCTGAAGTTACATATGAATGAACAGGGGATTCTGTTAGAGCTGGAGAAGGAAGTGATTGGAGAACCCCACACCACTTTGCTTTATAGGTTCTACCTGATATTGAACAGAGAGATACTGCATCTTACTAATCTTTACAGATAATTTAAGGAATCTTTGGGAATCCACAGTGGAACAATTTTTACATCTGTTGATGCTTTCTCTTGTCAGTTAGCAAGCTTTGATAGAAAAATGCACATGCTATGGTCCTTGTCCTCTTATGAGAGGCAGACCTATAAAAGACTTTGCCCACAGTGGTATAGCAGAGATGACCAGAGTGTGGGTTCTAATAGAAGTTCATCAGCTTTTTATTAGTTTTTCCATATAAAATGTTTTTAAAGCATAATTCTGCCACTGTGATAAAATTACGTTGATTTTTGGTTTTTCCTTTCCAGGCTATGTGTACAAATGGTTTTACATATTGGTGTATATATCATATTGTATTCTACAGTAATTTAACATTTATAGTTAAATTTTCCCCAAGTTTCCCTACAGTACATTGTGGGTAGCTCCATAGAAGTCACCACTGTTTTTTTTAAGCTTTGAATGTGTTTTTTTAATCTGTTGTGGACAGGTTTTTTAAGGCTCTGTTTCCTGGAGTGATGTTACTGGGTTCAACAATATGAATGTTTTATAGCTCTTGAAATATACCACTTACAAGTGTTCAGCACTCACAGCATTATTTGAAAGCTGACAGGTTATCTGACTTCTGTGGATGCTCACACTTCATCTTCCTTGATCCCAGGTGGAGTTTGAGTCCCTCTGCCCTGGGTTTGTGCACATTGCAGTAGCCCCAACTCTGCATGAACATGCACCTTGTAAACCTTCTCAGGGCTGTCTCTTCCTTCTGGTCTCCATCATAAAACCACTCCTCATGAAAGCCTTTTTTTCCCTTTTGATTCAGTAGTCCCTTCTCTCCTGGGTGTTCTGCTCCACCCTGTGAAACTCCTAGCGAGGGTACTGCAGTATGAGCAGTCAGGAGATAATCTGTGGTCATTTGGGCTTCCTGACTATGGATACGGACCTACCTCAATTTCCTGGAAGAAGGGGTTTAAAAAACCCTTCACTGATACAGATATGGAATGTGGAATAAGGAAAACCTGTGTTTTCCTTCTGGGCCACCTACAAAGCATATGAATCTTAGGGCACACACAGTCATCTTACCCTTTCTGTGGAACTCCTGGGAGGTGAAGGGTGGGGCTGGGAGGAGGGATTCCATCAGCCTCCTTTCCTTTCAGGACCTCTTTGAGTACACAGACTCGCTATTAAAGATGTCTGGAGTACAGCCAGTAATTTCTAGTCATTTAAAAGTACTTTGAAACATCACTAAATACAGAAGTTCTGTATAATAGAATTACTTGAGGTAAAGAACCTGGACTTAGAGGGTACTATTTCTGGAAGTGGGAGAATGAAACCAGCCTAATTTTAGAATTTTTAGAAGTATTTTAACTGGTATACAGGGTTTATTACATTTAGGGATAAGCAGTTTTATTCTAAGGAATATTTCTAATTGGGTATTTTACTTACTTTTTTTATATCAAGTCGTAACCAAGAGAATTAGAAAGTTATTTTTCCTTCAAATGTGTGTCTTTAACTGGTTGTGTTGCCTTTAAGTGAGATTTCATTTTAACTAATGATTTTGAGCTAACTCAAACAGGACAATGAGAGGCAGTTATTTTTAGGATGAATACACATGCCCTTATGTTATTTCTCTGTCTGCCTACCTCAGAGTGTAGAACTATTGAACACATTTGTAAGATACAGTGCTTGATCTTTACTGTTTTGTAATCTTTTTGATTATTGTACTTACTTGAAGACATGTTTGATCTTGAAAAAATAGTTTTGCTTGACCTTTCTCACTTTTTATTTTTCTCCTTTGTCTTTCTCTCCCACCATATCTCTCCCTTCTTTCAAACCACTGCCATAGGGCCAGCCAGCTCTATAGTCTCAACAGGGTGGTCTTTGAATTTGACAGGATTGTAAAATTAGTTTGCAGTTTGGACCAGCAGCATAAGTTACTCACAAGAAGTGACAAGAAATCTTATTTCCCACTGAGATTTCCGGTTGATGCAGTGTGTGCACACTTCATTAATGGTACCTTTTGATTTGGATAATGCTTTTTTTTTTTTTTTTTGGCGGAACCGGGAATTGAACTCAGGCCCTTGTGCTTGGCCAGGGAAGTGCTTATTCCACTGAGCCATCTCCCTGGCCCCCAATAATATTCTTTCTTTAACTTACCTTTCTGTGTCATCTGGTCTGCCTGCTGAGCCTGCTGCTGTGGTTTTATCTAACACCTGAAGTTTTTTTCTCATTTGTGTAGGTCGCACAGAGCATCGAAGATCACCATCAGGAAGTGATTGGTTTCTGCAGAGAGAACGGTTTCCATGGTCTAGTGGCGTATGACTCTGACTATGCCCTGTGCAACATCCCGTACTACTTCAGTGCCCAGGCCCTAAAACTGAGCCGCAACGGGAAGAGTCTCACGACGAGCCAGTACCTGATGCACGAAGTTGCCAAGCAGCTGGACCTGAACCCAACTCGCTTTCCTATTTTTGCTGCTTTGTTAGGTAGGTGGAGCCATATGAAAACTTTTATTTTACTTTCTAAGGAAGTTATTATATTGTCAGTATACAGCCTATTAAGTTATTTCAGGGCTCAGGTGTTTGTGTGTCGTTAATTTAAAGGAACCAGGAAATGGTCTCTTCTTTAGCAGTCTTTGTAATATATATATATATTTTTAAATTCTTGATGGTGTACTGGCTATGTTCTTGAGCACTTTGTTTATATCTTTTTCTATTTGGGCTGAAGAACCAATCTTGTGAATAAACTCAAAAGTTTTGGAAAAACGATATTTCTAAATCACATGTGTTAATACATACCCACTATGAAAATTACCCATTTAAACCTTTAGCACGAATTACAACAGAAGAAAATATGGTGTGGAGTCAGCCATGTTATGTTTTCCCCTCATATGCTTACTAATTTAAAGGAAAAACAAAAATAAACTATTAAGTGAATGTGTAATATTTTTTTGGAATATCCTCTTGGAATTCTTTATGCTGTATGCCAAGAAAGGATGAAATCTTGTTTTACCTAGGATTTTGTCTGTTAATTTTTTTTATGTACTATGTTTTTGAGAGGTACTATGTTCCTCTTCCACTTCACATCTGCCTTGTATATTTTCTGCTTTGCTCTCTTGTCAGCCACCTTTTCTGTGCTTTCCTCAAGCTGCTTTAATACCCAGCACCAACTTGCTGAGTTTGTAATAATTGGGTACAAATGTAAGTAAATACGTTTGTGTGCATTACTCTGGTGATAAGACTGATTCTGGTGGGTTTGGGGCCCTTTTGGAAGCAGCTTGGTCTCCAACAAAGTTTCTGTGCTTGCCCTCATTTTGTATCCTGGGGAATGTGGCAGCCCAAGCCTGGCCTGCTGGAGAGGGCAGTTATACTATGAGTCATTGTTAGAAGTCCCTGGTTATCAGGAAGAGTTCTATAAATATTTCAAAGTCTTATATTAGGAATTATTTAACAAAATTATGATCTTACAGATTGTTTATATGAATCTAATTTCAATTTTAGTTTCTTCAAGTCTTGTGATTTGCAATTTGGAAGATAAATTAATGTACGTATATTTTGAAATACTAAAATATGAAAGGCTACTTCCTCTAATGTTAAACGTGAATAGTGTGGGCAGGTGACATGTATAGAAAGCCCTATGCTTGGGTGTTATGCAGAGTGATGTCTTCCTGCCATTGACTTTCAGTGGATGTGAAACTTCAATGCTTTTGTAATGTGGAGGCCTTAACAAATTCGAAATGGGAAGGAAACGCGGTTCTCTTATTTAAGAAGTATTGAATGCATTTCTTGGGAGCTCATTCTTTTCTAGCGATATTATTGTGAAATTTTAAAGTAAATGAAACAATAATATTATATCAAGTTAATTTAGGTCTTAGAATCCCCTCATAAAGTTTAGGCAGATTATAGGTAAACTCTTAATTGATGACTTTTTTAGTTTTAGATTTTGAACAAATTCCAGTGCCCTCAAATAAGAAAGTTTTTTGTTTTTTTTTTTTTCCTTTTTGTAATAGTATAAGTTTCTGTAATAGCTGTGTAAGTTCTTGTTTTAGGGAAGTTGAGTAGAATGATTCTTTCAGGTGCTTGAGCTGTATTTTCGTAGAGTTGATGTTGGAATTGGCTTACTATTTTTTAAAAAATGAATCCTAAAAAAAAAAATAAAACAAAACCCAAAACACGCACACACACATCCTTGTCTGACACTTAAGGAAAGCACATACAATAAGGTCAACCTGGACATTTACGGTTTAGCTTGGCTGGTCTGGACATCCTGATAGTTCTTCTATCTCTAATGTGTTTGTGTGTTTGTAATATTATCATTTAGCAGTGTTGTAAATGATCTCACTTTGTTTTGCTCTCTGTCAGCAGTTAATTAATGAGTCTGCTATCTTAATATGGAGATGATTAAGTCATGTTATAAAAGTCACAGAGTTATTTAGGAAATTGCTCCTTTTAAATTGCATTGAGATAACTAACATACTGCAGTTATTAATATATCAGGCATTTAGTGATACCATGAAAGTAGTGTATCCCCTCCAGAATATTTCTTAGGGTGGGGATGTATCTCATGCCTAGCAGGTGTGAGGCCCTTGGTTCAGTCTTCACTGCTGTATTCTCCCACCAAAGTCTCAGTTGAATGTACTTATTGGCAGGCTGAGACAGCAGTAGCAATAGGATGGACAGCTCAGTGGTGTGGAGAATTGTTGCACAATGCACTTTGTTGCATATGTTTGTGGGTGATGATCCGTGCTGCCATCATTGTCATTTAGTCTTGCTAAGGAAGACTTTATAACTTCAGGTTCCACATTTGGCTGATCACCCTAGGACATAAAACTTTGGACCATAGCTGTTTCTTGAATAAATGAAGACTTGCATCTAGTTAGTATTATCAGACTAACCTTTTGCAAACTGCTGTTTATTTAATGCTCTGCAGGTAAGTTGCTTAGGTTTGTACCATTGTGCAGTCCTTAGTGTAAGTGTTGTTAGAATTGTACTTGAAGCTCCTGCAAGGAATCTGCTTGCTGTATGTTTTATGCTTTTAAAAAAAAAAAAAAGAAGCAGTAGTGTCTGTTGCTATTTGGAAGTTGTGTGTGTTACATAAAAAACATGCAGTGATTTGGATGTTTTGCCCATGTTACTTACAATGATTGCGTTTATGTTATCCACATTTATATTGTAGGAAATCATATACTACCTGATGAAGATCTGGCTTCCTTTCATTGGAGTTTACTTGGTCCAGAACATCCACTAGCCTCATTAAAGGTACAAACTTCACTTTGTTTCCAGCATTTATAGTAACTGTTGATTTTTGCCATTACTTTAATGTAAATTATGTCCTTCATGATAGAGGAAGTATGGTAGCAAGCAGTGTTAGGACTGTGCTGACTTAGACAATAACTGTCTCCCTTTCCCTGTTCCTAACGCTGATACCATTAGATAAATTTGTAACTCCTTTGAGAATTGCCTTTGTGGCATGTCTTATATGTTGATAAAAGGAAATGTTTAAGTTGAAGTTTTTTCTTTTTTTGTTCAGCGTCTCACTACATAGCTCAGACTCATAGTAATCCTAGTAATCCTTCTGTTTTCAGCCTCTCTAGTGCTGGGATTACAGGTGTGTGCCACTTGGACTGTTATTGCCAGCTCAGCATGTCTGGGGTTGGGGCTGCCTCGGCATGCAATGCCAGAGATTGAACCCTGGCCCTCGGCCCTTACCTAAGCAGGTGCTTAGTTCACTGAGCTATCTTACCAGCCCTGATTTGAAGTTTTTATATGTTAATTTTTACTTGAATTATTAATTTGTAAATAGGTAATACAGTTATTTGTCACTTAGATCAATATCTTTTAGTAAGAAATTTCGTGATTTTTTTTTTTCTTAATAGTCTACAGCTATAAAATAGTGGAAGGCTTTTTTAGGTGGCGGGGGACACTCAAATTCAGTAGAGAAATGGTCCATTTGTGTTCTTTTATTAAAAGTTAATATGCTTTCCTACCTTTTTTGTTTTTGTTTGCTACTTGTGTTAGTAATGAATGACTTTGTAATTTTTTTTTTAAGTGAGGAGGCCTTGTGTTTGATGTGAGCATCATAATAGTGAGTGAGATTGGTATGAGCTACCAGGACACTAAAGCTTGCACTTGCTAGTGATATCTTTGATTTTAAGTGTCACTTACTAGGTACAAATGCCCTTCATGACTTGAGGAATGGAAAAATGGACTTGAACTTTGGATCTTCCTCTAGTTCTGGGCCTAGCTTCTGTGCAGTCGAGGGAGGAGTGTAACATGAACAGTTTCCAGAGGTGGTTCTCCTGTAAACTTTTTTTTTCTGGCAGAACTGGGGATTGAACTCAGGCCTTGTGCTTGCCAGGGAAGTGCTTATTCTAATGAGCCATCTCCCTGGCCCCTCTCCTGTAAACTTTAGATTCTGTCAGAATTGCTCACTCTCCGTATATATTTTTGATAGTTGTCTGTCTAGTACCAAATTAGTTTTTCCCCTACATTTTAATTTGTAGTTATCTTTGTTGATTCTTGAAAGTTCAAGGAGAATTCCTTTGCCATGTGGTTCTTAGCTGTTGAAAACTTTCTTCCTCATCTCTTATTCATGTGCTATAATGAGTTTTCCTTTTTACAGTAATATAGTATAATTCTTAGTTTGGGTTGTTTTCAACTTCTGTTTGAAAGTTTTCCCCTTGTTAGAAATTACGGTACTTATTTGCTTGTTTTGTCAATGAAAGATAAGGGGTTTCTGTTTGCTATATGTAGTAGAATCCCTGCTGTATGTTTGCAGGGATGAAGGGATAGATCCAACATTGGGTGCCTGAGCTCTTTGCCACACTGTGATGGAAATGCAGGCTGGGAAAGTGCAGTCTGTAATCCACTTTGTTTTACAGAACTGTGCCTAGCTCCTTAGATTTGTTAAGTGTTATGCTTTTATAAATGGAGACACTAATAGAGGCTTTCTTCCTAGATTTATGTTAAAAGATGTATCGAGAGTCTTTAGAATATCTCAGTATCTTAAGAGCCTGCATGGTAAGCACAAGGTCCTGAGTTTGACCCACAGTAAAAAAACCTCCAAAAAACAGGTATCGGGCTGCAACCATAGTATGTCTCATTTGAGCTATACTTGTACCATGTATCACAGACCTAGAAATGAATAGCAGTTCCAAAAATTGTTAGAAAACTGGGTTAGTTTGTAACAATAATTTTTTTTTTATTTTTAAAGAAAACATTTTATGTTAAACATTGAAAGAATAGTGAAGTGTTTGTATCTCTGTCATCTTGCGCCAGTAATTGACATTTTGCCATAAAGTACCATGTATGTCTATGTCTTGTTTTGTTTTAAGTAAACCATTTAGAAATAAGTTGCAGCAGCTGAGTGCGGTTGTGCACACCTGTAATCCAAGCACTGGGGAGGCACAGGCAGGAGGATCTCAATGAGTTTGAGGACAGCCTGAGCTACACAGTGAGTTCAGTTCAAAGCTAATTGCATAATGAGGCAGTCTTAAAAAAACAAAAGTTGATGATTTTGGTACACTTCACCTGTGAAACTTCTATTGTATTACTAGCATGTAAAAATAAGGATATTCTTTTATTCTTAATACTGTATTATTACATCAAATTAAATAACAGTTCCCTAGTATGACTTTGAATATTAAGTCTGTATTCAGATTTTTCCAGTTCTCCCATTTATTTATAGTGTTTTTTAAAGTCAATATCTAGCATTATTATCATGTGTATTTTGAAATCAGCTGGGTTTTTTTATGACATAATAGGGAAGCACTGCAAAATAATTTATCCAATTACTTGATAATTTGTGGGAGTTTAGCAACATTTTAAAATACAAGCACACAGCCTTTGCGATATGTTCAGAAGTTCCATCTGTTAACTGGGTGTGGTGGTTCCTGCCTGTAATTCCAGCTATTCAGGAGGCTGAGCCAAAGAGGATTGTGACTTGGAAGGCAGCCTGGGCAACTTCACAAGACCCTGATTCAAAATTTAAGAAGAGAAAGAAAAATAAATTGCCTTTAGTCACTTTCATATTTTGACCTTTTTACACACTTTCTGTGTGTAGCACCATTTTGTTTATCTTAATGTAGGTGTAAATAGAATTCATGTATTTTTTTCCTACTCTGAGCATTTATCAAGATGAATTTGATAAATTAATATAGACTTGTTTGTTTTTCTGCTTTATTTTGGCTGG
This sequence comes from Ctenomys sociabilis, assembly GCA_004027165.1. Lineage (NCBI taxonomy): Eukaryota > Metazoa > Chordata > Mammalia > Rodentia > Ctenomyidae > Ctenomys > Ctenomys sociabilis. Next base: position 1,143 of record PVKA01018424.1, on the reverse strand, counting down.
GAATAATAGCTTAGCATCATAAGTGCCTGCCTGGCAAGTGCAAGGGCCTGTGTAGAAAAAAAAATTCCTCTGTCAATTGGAGATCAATTAGAAGAAAAAAAAAGAATTTGTGTTTTGTTTTGTTGAGATAGGGTTTCACTCTGCAGTTCAGGCTAGCCTTGAACTCACTATGTCCCAGGGAGGCCTTGCACTCATGGCAGTCCTGTCTCAGCTTCCTGGAGTGCTGAGATTAGTGTTCTGAATAAAGGTGTGTGCCACCATTCTCAGCCTTGAATTAGAAACAAATTAGATTTGTTTCTAATCTGCTGTTTTCTTTCCTCTAGTTACAAGATTAATTATACCTTTGAAAAGTTTGAATAATTATTTCCATAGTAGTCTTAGAATTTTAATTTTTTTAATGTAAATAATACAGGGTCTTATTACACAGATCAAACTCATAGTGATCTTTCTGTTTTCAGCCTTCCAAGCCCTGAGATTACCACACCCAGTCTCAGTTGCTATCTGAGCACGTCCTGGAGGAGGGGGTAGTCCAGCTCGCCAGGTGGATCAAACCAGCCACTGTTCTCTGCCTAAAGGGGCTCCACTAAGCTCTCTGACTGGCTCTTGTTTTTTTTAATTGATGCTTAGTTTCAAATTGGAATTTTGCTTCCTATATTTTAATTTATTTTTAACTTTGTTGATTGCTGAAGGTTCAGATGAAATTCCTCTGCTGCCTTCATTTGGTCCTCATTATTTATATATTTATTAAATTTTTATTTTATTGAAGTACAACTATCAATGAGATAGTTTTAAGATACCTGGACAAGATGAATTTGATAAATTAATACATTGCAAACTTTTCATAATGTTTTGGTATTGTACAAGGTGCAAACATGATATTATACTTACAGACATTATTATAGCAGATGTGTCTTATCAGTAAATTAAGAGAGTGTAGCTCTTTACGTATCTTATTTTTTATACCTGAATTACATCAAAGATTCAATAATTAATACTTTCTACCTTGTTATTTTCCTAGTGGTTGTCCATAGTACTAGAAGCCGACATAATATCCTGTCCAACCACCATTAGTGCAAATCTTGCCTCTCATAGAATTATGTAGAAGCACAGCGTTATCTATCCCAACTGTACTGTCCATACACA
>PVKA01018423.1:0-43893 GCA_004027165.1 Ctenomys sociabilis | reverse complement strand
AAAAAAAAAAAAAAAGGAAATTATGTTTCTTTATGAGGTCTGTGTTACTGATGCTTACAATGAGTGATCTTTTTTATAGAAAATTATCTCATCCTTAAAAGATCTTAATTAGTAGAATTCTTATTTTAATTTTGATTATGAAATTTCTTTTCGTGTTCTTACTATTTTTTTTTCTTTTCAAGTGCAAGCAATAATAGTCCCTTTAAAATTACTCTTGTAAAGTTTCTCTGTATTTAATTTTTATTTTATGTATTTTGTACAGGGTCTCACTACACAGCTTGGATTCATAGTGATCTTTCTGATTCATCCTCAACAGTGCTGGTAATTACGGGCATGCACCAATATGTCCAGTTTTGGTGATGCCTGGGTGGGGCCTGTACAGCATGTAGTACAAGGGATCGAACCCAGGTCCTTCAGCTGGCCTAGGCAGGCACTTAGAGTGCTGAGGTATCTCCTCAGCCCTCTGAATTTAATTTTGATGTTTTGATAGAAAACATTTCATAGGAACCAATCTGTACCAATATATTGAGGTCTCCCAGTTAAAAAGCATAAAAATGATTTCTGAAATTGTATCATTGTTTAGAATTTAAAATGGGAGAAAATTGAGGAGGAAAATCCCTTTACATTTTCTTCTAAAGTGAATGCTCTGGTGCATTCCCTATCTTCTCCAGGACTGGGGCCTTCACTTGTCCTCGCTGGCCGTTGGGCCTCCTCTGACCCCTGCCCAGGCATGCCCTCCTTGCAAACAGGTGCATCACCAAATTCTCTCCTTTCGGGGCTCCTGCATCCAGTGGCGAGGTTGTAACAAAGCACAAGTGCATAGGCTTGGCTTTGATTTGTGGTGACCTTGAAGGACCATCTCAACTACCAAATGACAGGCGAGACTAGCCGAGGTCCTTGTAACATCCTTGTCCTCCTCTTTCCATCTGAACCCTTCTGTTTTCTGCTTTGAAAGTGGCGTTTTCTAGACCATTTCTCCACAAACCTCCAGCATTTGCTTCTTTCCAGAGAACCTCAAATAAGCCCTCTCCAGAAGAGTGAGCTCAGTTCACTGTGGAACCTTGCACAACTTCACCATTTCTTATTTTTGTCATGACACACTTATTATTCATACAGCACGTGTCCTGTCAAGAATCACTAATATGAAAAATTTCATGACTCATTCATAGGCCTGATCTTCAAGAGGAAAAAAAGAGGCAAAACCAAACTACTCTATTAGCAGTTGCTTATGTGTAGTGAGGAGACCCAACAAGGATCTACTGGCATCCAAAAACTGTGCTTCTTGATTTCCTGCAAGCAAAAAGACCCTCTTAAAATGAAAACTGAAAGCTAACAATAACAGGCTAAAAGAAGGCAAAATTTGCCCAGATGAGGCATATAGGTAATCACTGAGTGATGGAATTTTCTCAACAGCAGGTGGTTATATGCAAGTGTGAGAGAAGCGAAATGTTGATATATTAAAAATATAAAATACATAAATCAATGTCTCAAACACCAGGGTCTCTATATGTCTTAAAAATAGCAATAGCAAAAGCAAATGCTGCAGGGAATTTGAATTATTGACTGTGATAGCCAGAAAGAGACCATTAATTATGGATTGTGATAATATTTCTGGCTATGTTTTCCTTCAGTTGTCTTATCAATAATTACAGCATGTTTGCCACAAGAGTGAACAGAGAAGTCTGTACTTTTGCAGAAGAGAAAAATCCTCTTTCGAATATAAGTAACAGCAGATCTGTAAACTTTTTTCAGTTTTAAATAGTTATAGAAAACAAAGCGTTTTCCTAAGGGACTGAGGTACCTTCCAAAATAGCAAAATTACCATGAATCTTCAGCAGAATTTAATTCAATAAACATTTGCCCCATTTAAAAATATATAACCATTTGACATAGCTTTGCAAACTGAAAGCAAAAAAGTCCATTGTCCTTGTTAATTATTTTGGAATTATGGCTTCATTTGGCAAAAAAAAAAATAGTGTTTTTTGAAATTTGGTTCTCACGATGTCAATATATTTCACTGAGCATGAAATATAATAAAAGGAACACATGGAAATTTCTAGTTTATCTGTTGAAACATGGTTTATGTGCATTGATACGTTGGTGTAGTGAGGTATGTGCACCCATCTATGTAATTATATAAGAAGTGTGTGTTTGTGTGTGTGCTTTTGATCAATGAATGAGTCCATACAGAGAAGCAGAAGGAAGACTCCAAATTTTCTCAAGTAGAACTAAGTATTGATTCCCTTAGAAGAGAATGAGCTAGAGAATAAAATGATTTTGAATGCTCTAATATTAAATTCTAAGTACTTTTATTGGACCCATGTATTGAAAGTGTTGTGTATAAATCCTCATACAAAATACCTAGTGAGATAGGAAAGGAATGATACTATTCCCATGAGACATTTATATTCTAACATAAGATGAGCCTGATTCATACCATATTGATTAATTTTCTGTTTGTATATGCTCAGGATCTCTGATTTAGTCTACACATCTGTCCTTCAAGCACTGGGAAAATACCTAAGTGAGCAAATTTTACCTTCTTTTAGCCTGTTGCTGTTGTTAGCCTTCAGATTTCATTCTAGGAGGCTGTTCCCACTTACAGGAAGCACACCTAGTGGACGATGGCAGTTCCTCCTCAGGTCCCCTCACTATGCATGTGCAACTACTAATCAGTAGCTTGGTTTTGCCTCTTTTTCTTCCTGCAGATCAGTTCCCTCCATCTGGCCCTACCTCTTCCTCAGTCCCCAGCCTTACTAGTCCTTTTCTTGAAACAATTAATTCAACCAATTTTTCCTCTACATCTGATCCAGGGGAAACTGTTATAAAAGATCCACTTAGTGAAAATTTTATAGAACATAAATGACACTACTGTTGGAAATGCAGGAGTGGAGCGCACTCTGCACTGTCAGGAAGAGGCAATCCTGGGGCCCACTCTGAGCTTGCCCTGCGCCCCTGCACTCTTGCCTGGCTGTGGAATCACACTTACATTTAAATGGATGCAGCCTTGCGTCCTTTCCCTTCTCCACCCTTCTGCAGCTCAGTAGCTTTCGACCATGCCTCACATCTTTGGACAAATGTCCACACTGCTTTGTCACTCATGTTATGCAACTCTTTCCACAGTAGTGACCCTGAGCTCTTCCCTGTGTCTCAGCAGATGACCTTACTTTTATACTTGAAAAAACATGAGGTTTTTAGTTATCAATTATTTCATTCACCCTTCTGTTGCCAATCAGTGGAAATCAGAATATGCCCTTACTCCTGTTCTTACAATCCCAAAGGGAAAAGATGCATACAATACGCAACCTGTACTGTCTTAACCACTCATCAAACATCTATGGTTATTTTCTACACAACTGTCAAACTTTATTGATTTGCCTTGTGATCCTCATGTGCTATAATCTCAACATAATGATGGTTACCTTAAAAGCATTCAAAAGAATCATTAGAATGACTACGTTCTAAACCTGATATTTGCTTATTCATTTCCACCAAGTCCTAATTTTGTCTAAGTAGTGGCTTTTTTGAAAAAATAAGATGAATTTTTGAACTTTATATATATAGTCAAGTTTATAAACAGGTTTATAATTCAGACAGATTTATTCTGTATTTACAGTTTTCTTAACATTATTTTCTAAATGCATCAAAAGTTCATACTCAGGCTCTGGTTGCTATATTTTGCTTGGTAGACAAATGGTCCATTCCCAGAGCTGCTGTAAACACATTTACAAAATGTTTGTTAGCTCATTACAGGATGTATTAGCCATTTTCTCCTCATTGCTGGGACAAAATTCCTAACACCTGCAACTTAAAAGAAAGTTCATTCTAGTACACACTTTCGAGGACTCAGTCCATGGTTGGTTGGTACCAAGCCACAGGTGTGGAGAGGCTCAAGGGCAGAGAAGTTCTTACCCCACAGTAGACAAGAAGCAGAGGGAGAAAGAATGGAGAAGCCAGGGAGACTGGTACAGCTTTCCAGGTCCCACACTTAGTGGTGGGGCCTGCTTCCTTTTCCTGCCTTCTGAACTTGCCAGTGGGTGAATCTACTGAGTATTAGGGCCCCACAGGCCAATCAGCTTTCAAACACACGAGACTTTGGCAGGACTTTTAGATTTGTACATGGTCACATTTTCCTTTTTTTTTTTTTCTTTTTATCACAAGCATTGCTCAGACTACACTAATGGTACATGCTTTTAGGTTCCAGTTTTATAGCATCCCTTCACACAGAAAATTCTTGTTTGATAGTTTGATCAACCCTTAAAATATGGAATGTTCTTGACTAGAGTATTTGCAGTTTTTCAGCTGATGCATTTCTGAAGATTTTGTCAGCTCCTGCCTGTCTCCTCTTCCTTCCTCCTCTTCCCAGCTGGCACTTTCTGCTTGCTTTCTTCATTTCCTTTTTGTTCTTACTAATCCATTATCTCCATAAAACTGTCTGTAAATTTTCTGAGTTTCACTGCTGCCTGTTCACATCTTCCCTTGAGCTTCTCTCATTTATGTTATCTTGATTATTTTATTTTCAGCTTCAATATCTGCCTTTGTTTTTTAAATGATTTATTTCTCCCTTTGTCACTGTCTATTCGATGATACATTGGTATTGTTATTTTCTTTGATTTTTAAACATGGTTTCCTTTAGTTCTTTTAATCCATATGTATAAAGCTATTTTGAAGACCACATTTGCCAAGTCCAAAATCTGGTCTCCCTTCAAGTCTACTTCTATTGTATCAGCAAGCTTCTGTGTTTATTTTTTTTTAAAACTGAAGATTGAAAATTGGATAGTTTATTAGAGTTCAATAGAGCAACATAACCAATATGAAATATATGCCTAGTTACATAAGGGATTATTAACTAAGTTTGTATGAGTGGAAGGAGAATATTCTGGGGGCTATCTGTGGAATAAAGAAGAAAAATCCAAAATGTATCTGCACCCTGAAAGCTGCACGAGCCTATAGGAGCAGAAGTTGGAGGCCTGGAAGCTCACTGCCGTCACCAGGGTGAGTCTGTGTCGGAAGACTGGAGTCTGAGTTAGAAATCCTGATGGTCTGTGGTAGACACCCCAACAAAAGAGAGACTACTGTCCAAAGGTAATGTGAAAACTGTAGTGCCTCAGACCAAAAAAGGGAAGATTTCCTCCTTTCCCACTTTCTTTTATCCAGGCCACAAGCCCATTGCTCAGGCTCCCTACCCTGAAGTGGGTCTTCCATTTTTACTTTGTGGCCTACACTCAATCACTAATCTGCTAGTCAAATGGACTTGCCCAACTAAGGGTCATAGGCATTTTAGACAGCATACTACAGCAGCTGTGGGAACTAACCTGCCCTTTTCTGTCAGCTCTTATTGAGTTTTATTTGTATATTATCATGGCTGGACTAGTTCGGTGATATCTATTTTCAGGTAGGTGCTGCCTCTGCGATTTGCCCTGGTAGTCACCAATATACACTAGTCAGCTAGCAATTGGTCACAGGATGTGCGTGTGAGTCCTGTGAATCACTACAGAGTTCATATTTTATGTCAACTTGTTTCATGGCTTGCTGGTTGCTTTCAATATCAAGGATACTTTCAAGGTTTCTGGTGTTCCCTGAGGTAGTGGTGGCTCAGAATTTCCCTTCCTCCCTGTTTTCCACAAGTCATGCATACACTCTGTCGCATCACTAGAAGACTGGGTTTAGCCAGGCTTTCCTTGATCATGTTTTTCCTCTATTTCCCCACTAATGTTTTACTAGTGTTATAGGCATTATACCATGCTCTTAGCCTTCTATAAGTACTGATTAGTTGCTCTATTGTCTTTACAGTGGTTTGGATATTATTATTTGTAAATCCAGAACAAATAGTTTTTGCTTCTTGGAAGGGAGGCTGTCGGTCTTTGAAGCTGGTTCCACACTTCTGCTATGTGGCACAGGGGATGGATGGCTCATAGTTCAGAACCTCTCACTAGGAGTACTGTAAACAATTTTAACCTACCTGGCAACTCACACTTTCGAAGAGTGTGCTAGCATGGGTGGCTAGCAACAGAAACTTCTGCTGTAGCCTGGGTGGTATTACCATATAATAAAGACCTTCTAAAACTAAGAATTAAGGAATGGGATTTGCCCATATTTACTGGCTGTCAAATCTTTCACAAAGAGCTTTCCATTGCCAGGAAGCAGAAGAGATGGGATTTTTCCTTTTGATTGCTCAGTCACCGCAGAAGCTCTTCTAGACACTTTAAGTACATAGGGGAACAGAGGCACTTTTATCTGCCACTTCACCCACATCTCGTCAACATAGTGGGAGGTAGGAACAGAAAGTTCCAAGCCGTCCTAGTCCTTGCATTTGCCTGGTGCAGGCCTTCCACAGCATGAAGCTGTGACAAGCTGGGTCTACAGCTTCTTCAACATCAGGATTTGAGGGAATTGAGGGCTAATGGTAAATTTCCTCTGCAGAGCAAGTTCTTAGGAGATGAGTCCTTCATGACATAGTGTTCTAATATTCTTGCTTTAGAATTGCATTAAACCCTTTGACTAATCTTCAGGAACACTGAATGATAACCTTTATGATTTTTAGCCAGGTTAGTAGATACCTTTCTGGGGAAAACATTTTCATAAACGTGTCATAATATCCTTCCAGAATTCCCAACACTGAACTCGTTCCAATTTATACAGAACAAATCTTTCACTTAGAAAAGTAAATTAACTTATATATTTCTGGGTGGCCAAACAATAAACTATGTTATTGTTTCCTAGATTTTGTTTACCTCAGTATCTTATTAATGGCTAATTTCTATTAATTTACTTCTTAGATATGTTGCAATTCTTTCTTCTTCCTAAATCCACCACTTCAGTTCTGCTTGATGGTCTTAAATTACCTCATTGTACCTATTCTTTGCCACCTTAGAAAATCTGTTCTTCCCATCCTTTTCCGTGTAACTAAGGTAGAATGGGAATCATTACAACTGCTTGTTATCTATTTTACCTTGCTTATAAAATAACTGCAAAATACTCAGGTGGTTTTCATATCTTCTTCTTATGTAAAAGTGGTATGCAGTTTCATGTTTTTTATGGTTTTTTTATTCTATGACAACCAAAAACAATTCAGGGTCTCCACTTACGTACTTCCACTTCACTTTCTGTGTACAGATTGTCCTTTGCCGACAAAGCCTAGGAGTCTTCATCTCTACTGGTGAACTTTACTCATTGTTCAAAACTCTACTAAGACAATACTCTGTCTAGAGAGAAATCTCTGGGAATTTCTGGGCTCCATAGTGAGCTAAGTGCCCCCATTATACTCTCTATAGCCCTCCACACTCCAGAAAGGTTTTCTACATCAAAAGTTGAATTATATTAAATGTGAAAATTCCTTCTCTGAGTCCTTTGAGGGTTTACTCTGTTCTGTACCTACAACCCTTCAATGGCTTCTCACAGCTCTGAAGGTAGATACTAAAATTCTTCAAAAGGTACATGAAGTTGTGAGTCATGCACTGACTGATCTTGTTGGTTCAGCCTTTGCCTACACATGCAGCTCTTGCCCAGGTGTGGAATGGCACTCTTGTTGTTCCTCCTGTGCCTGACACACATCTTTCTCCTATGAACTTGAATTCCCTCATGCATTTACTTCAAATGCTAATTTATCAGGGCAACTTTCCTCAGATCCAAATTTAAATGAGCTTCCTCATATATATTTCCTTAGATAATTATTTTACCTTTTCGTCATGCCAGTGTATAATTACACATTTACTGATTATTTTATTAATCTCTTCACTCCCAGGAAGTGGTAAATTTCCAATATTAAGGACTGTATCTGCTCTGCCCAATTCTTGGCCCTTAGAATGCTGCTGGTAAATAAACGGACTGAGTAAGCTTATAAATGGCCCAATGACTTTTATAAGGACATGAATCCTCAATTCAAATGACCTGGTGTTTAATAGGCTTTCAACTATGTTTTCTGAACTAAAACTGATGTTCAAAAATTGATATGCATAAAATATTTAACAATGAAAAATGAAACTGCTAAAATATACAAGTCATATTAATATTTTATTTTTCCGCTGAATTATTTTCACTCACAACATGCCATAACCTATTCAATATTTTGGCCCTGTCAGTTAAACAGAAGTGTCTTAATCATACAACTGTTTTTTTTTTTTTTCTTAGCCAAATTACTCTGTTAACATCTTGCACGTTGTCTTAGTCATTTTTCTGTTGTTTCTGAGACAAAATACTCAGGAATCCAAAGTTAAAAGAGGAAAGATTTAATTAGCTTTCAGTTTGCAGAGCTTTCTGTCCATAATCAGCTGGCTCCAATGCGGGGTGGCATGGCAGCGAAACAGCTCATGGTGATCAGAAGGTAGCAAAGCCGGCAAGAGAGGTGGACAAGACTCCTCTGTCCCCTTTGTTATATGCAGGCTCCCTGCCGACCTACGGCAGGTGCAGCATCCCCATCTGTAATCCTAGCCAGAACTTTGCCAAGCCAATTAGTGGACTGACTTACTAATCACACACCCTGAAACACAGCAGCACACACTCCATATTCAGCCACCTCCAAAAAGCCCACCCCCATGACTGTGTGAAACTTTAAGAGAACATTCAGACACAAGCACAAGTCATAATGAATCTCTTCTTATGACCTGTCATGTCTTGAGTAAAGCAACCCAACTTAGTGTAACAGCAAGCAGAAACACTGACATGACACGTGGGTTTTGGCAGGTTTATTTACATGGCTAGGCACTGATCAAAATGACTCTCAAAATATCAGGGCTATAGGGTTTATATGAGATGAGCTATCAGGAATTACAGAGGCAGAGTGGATTGGCAATTGTGATGTGTAGTGACCAGCTATGCAGCACAGCTATGTTTCTAGGAGCCAGAAACTTGAATTGGATCAGGAATTGTTACCAGGCTTGTGTGGGGGAAGGAGGTGGGTATTTTATGTTACACTAGAATGATTTGTGTTAAAATCTGTCTCTATGAGGGCCAAGGAGATGGTTCAGTGGAATAATCACTTCCCTGGTAAGTGCAAGGGTCTGAGTTCAATCGCCAATTCCACCAAAAAAAAAAAAAAAAAAAAAAAAAATTCTGTCTCTATGATTGGTCTCATCTGCACACATACTTATGTCCTGTATTGAAATGTAAACTATCTGAGAAATTTTCCTTTTCACTTTAATCTTTATATCATCAGCTTTTCCACAGTGTTTGACATAAGTAGGTTTGCAATTAATAATTTTTGAATGAATCAATCAATTAATGAATATCCCAGAACCACTAAATCCTTTTAATAAAGGGAATTATAATAAATGGTTCAACCTGGAATAACTAAAAATGCCTTTTTTTCTCTCATAAAAATAAGCAGAATTATATATTTGCTAAATTTTCTTTCTGCTTTATATATTTTATGCTTCAGTTTTAATCTCTTTATCATTTATTCATGTATCTGCATTATGAGCTATCTTCCTTGTAAGAAATATTTATTAATTTCTTAATGAAATACTGTCTAAAATTAATCATTAGAATAAATTAGTACAATTAAAAGAGTATGGACCCAAATAAATTGTTAGAATAGGAGCAATTGTCCTTGGATTTCCATATAATAACTTCTTTGAAGGATCCAAAATCTCTGGTGTGGGGGCCCAGGATATAGCTCAGTAGTACAAGCACCTGCCAGGCAGGCACAAGGTCTTCAGTTCAATTTCTGGTGCAAAACAAAACAACATATTGGATAAAAACACTCTCAGTCTTCTGGTCTAATTTTCAGAATGGTTATTCTAGTTGAAACAACCATAACAAAAAAGATATGGTGTAAAAAATGGAAAACAATAACTGCAAACAACTGTATAATGTTGTTACTTAAACATCCTGGTGGTATTTGCTGTAGTCTTGATTCCCTTTGAGGTGATATCCCCCAAAGGCTCAGGCAGCGGGGCCTGACCTCTAGGTGGCAGCATTAAGAGGAAGAATCTTTAACAGGTCGGACCTAGTTGGAGGCCCTGAGCATTTGGAGGTGGGGAGGTGTGGGAGGGGAGAAGAGGAGCTGTCTTTGAAAGAAAATAGGATCTTCCTTTAATATATGTCTTTCCAGCCAGGTAGGTAGCTTAGCAGCATAAGTCCTGCCTGGCAAGATCAAGGTCCTGAGTTCAATCCTTGGTACAAATAAAAGTAAATATCTTCCTAGATATGATTTGTTCCTCTTGTACATACTTCTACTACCACCCAGGTAGTCTTTGACAGAAAAAAACATTAACCTGTTTTCATCATAATGTTAGTCCGAATTAGGAACTTTGTTATGACAGGCCAATACAATATTCTAATGATATTATGTTATGTTCTTCTGTGTTTAAAAAGTTCACGTGTTTTGAAGATTTAGATGTAGATAGGTAATCTGAACTTATTTCTCAGGTTTGGCTGATTATTACCCACCAGGTTTTTGTACTTCCTTATTTAATGTATTATCTAATTTACAAATATACCCTGTACAATTGTATAATTTTGAAGGGACAGTGATGCAGGACATATTCTTAAATTCAAGCCATTTCCCTGAAAACCAGGAAATTAGTCATGTGAAAAAATTTTGGCACTGATATCATTTGGGGCACATGTTTTTTTGTCAAAACTTAGCAATTCTTTATCTCAATTATTTTTACCAACTTTTTTGATGCCTTTCTACCAGACAAATATGAGATTTATCATAAAGACATTCTGACATATCTTAATTTAATTCACACACTAAGACATCCAATTCATGTAATACTTTATTTTTGACTTTGAAAATTATTTGTGGTGGTCTTTGAAAATTCTATTCATTTTTTTTTTTATTTTATGGAAGGGCTACAGGGTGTTCAGGGTCTCATCACTAGATCACACTCGTAGTGATCTGCCTGTTTACAGCCTTCCAAGGGCTGGAGAAGATTCTACTCATTAAATAAGACACATGAAAACTATATATTTGTTTTTATTCCATACACTTTAGATTTTTGGGGAAAAGTCTTAGTGAGTGAACTCAATGTACTCTGGTGAGTGTGTTTCTCTTAGATAAGAAAATACTATCTATGAGTTGGCAGAGAAGGTGAGAAACAAGTGGGAAGATTCAGAAGGAGCGCTGGTTGCCTAACAGATGACACAAGCTCACCAACATGAAAAGGATTTTGAGACTGGGCATTTAGTCTCACTTCCTCTGGTTTAAGCTGGAATCAGGAGCATCCAAGAGCCACTACCAATGCTGGAGCTCTGAATAATAGTGATGATAATAAGAAGAATGCCACGTAGGTGAGGAGGATGAAGATAACATGACTCAATATTTGCTTCTGTGTGACCAGTTGTAGGGGCTGGATTCCGATCGCAGAGGAAAACTCTAAGGAAAAGAAAAAGCTGAAACATAGCACTTAGATGATGTCCCCAAGAAAAGTAGGTATAATTGCAAACAAATACATCCAAGGATTTCAAGAGAAAAATAGAGAAAGCGTGCTCAGGAAACTATTTTGCGTCCCCTGTGGCTCACATTTACACCTGTCGCATCACACCCCTGTGTACATGGACAGCCAGAAGCAGAAACAGAGTGGACTGATCCATATGCACCTTCAGGTATTGAAATTAACCTCACATGTGGATTTTTGCTCTGTCTAGGCCAAATGCTGCTCCACAAAGCAGCCTCACTGGACCCCCTACACTAGCAGTGGGTGTACTCAATGTGCTGTGGGTGTACTCAATGTGTGGACCTCAGTGCCCACAGCAGACCAGAGGCTGAGCCCTACCCAGTGTCATGATGTGTTTTCTAGCCTCTATCAGAGTCCTTTAGCACTGAAACATTTGTAACTTCTGAACAATTCCCATAAAACTTAGAGGTTGTCGACACGATCTGAGCTCCCCATGGCCGGTAATGTCATTCTCCCTCTCATTTCACTGTACAGCTTGATAAAAATCAATACTTTCTCTCCTAGAGCTCTGACTTTCCAAATCATGTTCAAGTTCATGTGAAATGTGCACAGGGGATAAAGGCATGGTAGCCACTTATTTATCTTTAGGAGAAATTTCCTGTTTTCAGCTGAACAGAGGACAATGCCAAAAATGTTATAAAAACAAACATTTTGAAATCAGCTTTGCATTTTTTGTTAAGTTAGCATGTAATTTTGAAAAGCTCACTATGACCTTAGCAGCTTAATTCACACTACTGCTAAAATGCATAAACCTTTGGGTCAAATGCCCATTATTAATTCCAATGTCTGTTTCATTTCAAGTATTATTAGTCTCTCAAGTAGATAAAGTTTGAAGCTACTGCATAATTGAAATTTTTTAAAAAGAAAGGTAAAGCATGCATAGAGTTGTGATTTTCCTTTTAAGTTTATCTATGTTCCTCAGAAAAAACAAAGAGGAGAAATTGATTTGCATCTTTTACTTTAGGAAGAAGCTCTTCATTGAGGACAGCTTTCCTATAACTAATGCAACTAGATACTCAAAAGATGTTTCAAATTTACATTGTCTCATCTAGGAAAAGATAACCTGATTCCTTCTATATGCTGGATTTACATCTATGTCATGCTTTAAATCAAGAGTTGGTGAACTTTGTATAAAGATCAGAGTGTAATTATGTTAGGTTATGTAGTTCATGTGTTACTCGGCTCCTGCCACTGCGCAGTGAGTGCAGCTATGGCATATGTGCCGCCGAAGCGAGCACGAAGTGCAGCTATGGCATATGTGCTGCTGAAGCGAGCACGAAGTGCAGCTATGGTGTACGTGCTGCCGAAGCGAGCCCGAAGTGCAGCTATGGTGTACGTGCTGCCGAAGTGAGCCCGAAGTGCAGCTATGGTGTGTGTGCTGCTGAAGCGAGCACGAAGTGCAGCTATGGTGTATGTGCTGCCGAAGCGAGCCCGAAGTGCAGCTATGGTGTATGTGCTGCCGAAGCGAGCCCGAAGTGCAGCTATGGTGTATGTGCTGCCGAAGCGAGCCCGAAGTGCAGCTATGGATGACTGGAGGATTCACAAGTGAACGGGTGGAGTTGTGTTCTAATAAATTTATTTTCAATGAATCCACCATTTTTTGCTACAGGCTATAAGCTCCAAGGTAACAGTTCCCAAACGTAGGTTCCATTATAATTATATGAAAAGGTAGGGCGAGATGTGTTTTCAGGTTGTACCCCTTTCCTATAACCATTTGAAAAACACTTACATACTGACACATAGGTACAGTAACTACTTATAGAAACACATGATGCATATATTTGATAGGCATTTCAGGAGATTCTGATGGGTCTCACAGCATATATATTATTACTCCTAAAGATCTCATTTTTGAGAATTTTCCTCCATAGTTTTTAGATAAGGAACTCAGTTATTTTCACTTTCCATCATCATTGGTAAATATTGTTACTGATGTACAATAGTCTAATTACATGACACTTAGCTGTAGACAAAAACACTTACAGGAATGGAAACCTTTCTGTAGTGATAGGATGTCAGATGAGTACAAGATGGTCACAGGGTGCAAGTTCATTTAAATGATAGTTATGAAACTATCTTGCCAAGTACGTAATCTTGCAGTTGTGCTCTAGAAATGAAAATACCTAAAATGGTTAAAATTTGTTAAGCATTTGTTTTGAACAGGGGCCACCAAGACCCTTGTAAAGACTACTAGGCTATTTCATCCTTACATTAACATTTTGATGTAGGTAATACTATTGCCTTTGTTCACTCCTGTTTTTTACTTATAAGGAAAGAAATCCCCATGGTGCTTATGGAATTTTAATGAGTCTATTCCAAAAAAGAAAAGATATACTTTAAAAATAGCCTAGAAGAGAACCAGCCAGAGTACAAGCAATGAGGAAAAAAGTTGATAAAAAGACAACTTCCATTAGGTAGCACTAGCATGCTCGCACTCAGTGTGATTTAAAAAGAAAAAGAAAAGCAAGGGCATTGGTTCAGCAATGGCTGTGGTTTAATTGGATTCTTGTAATAGACTGAACAGCAAGGTCTAAATAAAGCTTCCTGATACTCTTGATAGCCTAGGGAGCAACCTGTGCGCAAGACGGAAACAAGTAATCTATTCTGCACTGCTGTACACAAGCAGAACTATAAAACAGAGAGGCTTTGGGGTTGGGGGCCTAGCACTCACACAACAGAGGAACACCCAGGAAATGCAACCGGAAGCTGATGAGCGGGTGCCGGCCTCAGCTTCTGAGGCAAGAACCGAGCTCCAAAAATCAGCACAGTGGTCATCTTTTCCATTTTTTACTTTCCTTTTTATTGCTTTTTTTTGGTCTTTTTGAGACAGGTTCTCACCAGTTCAGACTGATCTTGAGCTGATTTTTAACCAAGGCTGATCTCAAAGTTGAAGGATTCCCTTGTTTCAGCTTCCTGAGTGCTGGGGTTGCAGGCGTGCACCACCATGCCTAGCCTTTACTGTTTTTTGAAATAGTAAATAACCTTTAGTCTTTACCGACTAACTCAGGACATGATTATAAACATAGTGAAAACTATAGCACTTAGGAAAAATAGGCTTTTTAATATTGGTGATATAAAATTTAATAACTATAAAGATATCATTCAAAGATATTTTCATCTCATGTAACAGGGTTGAACTCCAGAGTTTCAAGCATGTTATGGGACATGCAGAGATCCATATTGTATCATGAGACTTCCTTTTCTGTAATTTAGAGAATTTTGACAAGTATTTTATCTTCATATTTTTAAGGAAATCTTTTGCCATTAGAAACCAGAGTATATGATTTATGATTGAATTACAACCGACTCTAAACATATTTATGTGAATGCTGTGCTTCACCAACAGTTCTCACTCACTTCTTGTTGACTGGCTAGATGTGGACTTCCAAACTATGAAGGAGGCATTAAGTGGTACATGGGAACTTTTTTTTTTTTGTTTAGATGTTACAATTTTCAACTTAAAAAGCAGAGTTCCTTGGTATGCAAAAGATCGATCTTACAGTTTGTTCAAATCAAATTTGAAGGAAAATACTAAAACTACTCTTTCAGTCCTGAGTTAATATAATAAAAACCAGTTATATCAGTCAGTGTTTACTAGCAAAGTAGATTTAATCTGAGAGAGATAAACTTATGAGCATTTACAAAATGGGCTTACAACGACTATAGGTAAAATCAGATGTGAAGAGTGAAAAGGCTGTTCGCATGCTGGAGGATCAGGCCAAGGATTGAAGGCCTGGGGCTCACTAAAGAGTCCCTCGCAAGGTCTTGCCTGGGGGCTGGAGGGTCTGTGCTGGAGGCTGAAGAGGCTGCACTGGAAGCCACAAGACAGATGTCCAAGGTGAAAGCCGAGACAGGCAGTCCTTCGAAGAAGTGAGCCTTCTTGTCTCATAAGCCTTTGGTCCATCAAAGCCACAAGCCTGTTGCTTGGTGCCTCGAGGATGCGTCTTCCTTCTTTAGTAAATCCATCAGCCACCTCCAGTGCTGTGGTAACCCAATCAGTTGTGCGCTTCTTTTTCAAGCTGACACAACTGACTATCACGATGGGGAATTAATGTTTGGTGAAAAATCCAAAGAGATATGATCTTTTGAGAAAGTAAATCATCGCTTACTTAACGTTGTTTAACTTTGAACCCATTCAGCACAGAAATGGCAAAGATTCATTTTTCATCATATTTTTTATTTCTTTTTCATCTGTGGTATAATTGCCCCAGCAACCAGAGCAATAGCTCTGGAAAATGTAACATTCTATTATTAGGATGTAGGCTTTCTCTATAAATTCTTTTCATACATATGCATGTATGTATCACATATGTGTATATGTATGTATCTTCCATAGTATAGTATACAACCATAGAATATAATATAATAATATAGAATATACTATGATGCAGATATTTTGCCTTTTTTCCCCTTTTTGAATAAATAACAATATGATTTATACACCACTTTTATTTACCCATATATTTTTTTTTACTTACTTATTGTATCTAAAGATCAATCCTACTAAAATGAAGTAACAGTTCTCTGTCATTTTAATGAGCATTGCATAGTGTAGCTAATTAAACATTTTGGATTTACAAATGTTGTTTTACATGTATATTACTTCACATCTCTGCCATGTGTGTTTTAGATCTATCCCTAGAAGTGAAACTGCAGACTCAACAGAGAAAATCCATATGTTCATTTTGCTTGATTTTGCCAAAGCAACTCTATTTGAGAATGTTTGCTTTCTTACAGCTTTTCAAGAAGAATATGCTATCAAACTCAGGTTTTTCTAATTTTCTTAAAGATAAATTAGTGCTTGGATTCAGTTTCAATTTGTAATGATCTTATGGGAAGGCTGAACATATTATCTTTCTGTGAGAATCATTTCTATAATATTGTCAGCTGCTATGTGGCACATTGCCGTTGTTTCATTTATCTTAGTTTGCTTATGTCTTTCGGCACAAAAGTGATTTTCTTTTCAAATTTTTATATAATTAAAGCTAACAATACTCCTTTTTATTGATTTTGAATTGTGACATTTAGTAAAATTTCAAACACTTTTAAATTATATTCACATGTAACTGCTTATGTTTTTTTAATAATGATCTCTAGACTTATCAGTGCCCTTTATAAAGAATAATAGAATTACCTAGATATTTGAGATTCTGCCATTATTATATTGTGAATTTAATTCATAGTTAGTTTGATAGTACATGCTAACTTTCAGACTGTATTCTGAGTATCTTATGTATAATCTGAAGGAAGTACTAACGTATTTTATAACACTGAATACAATACTACTATATTTATAATGCTGTGATGAATTTTGGCTAATTTCACAGCTGTCATAGCAATGCATGTACTATTTTAATGCTCATTTTTTTCAGTGGGAGATGAAAGCACAGGGGCCCTCAATGGCCTGTGCAGTATAGTCCCTAGATGGCAGTTCTAAGCTCAGTAGGCCATGTGGACCTACAAGGTCTATATTCTTTATCACTATATGGAAGACTTTTCTATCTATCCAGGCCAGTGAGCTTAGAGTTACCCTTAACAATTGTATTTCTTTTGAACACCTCAAATAAAATATTAGCAAATCTTAATGACTCCCCCATCCAAATATACATCACATCTGAACATTCTCCACTTCAGCTATTCTAGCCACTATAAATCACCATTTTAAAAAATTTTATTATTAAAATAGATTCCAGGTCAGTTTCTTGCCTTTCATATTTTTTAAGACGGATCTCATTATGTATTTTAGGCCAGCTTTGAACTCATATTCCTCCAGTGGCAGTCTGCCGAGGGCTGGGATTATAGATGTGGACTACCATGCCTAGCTGGTATAGATTTAACTGTGACAGTGTATTTTCCACATGGCCTCTACTGCCTCATGTAAAACATCAAACAGGTCTCATTTGTTTCTATCTCAAAATTCTCCAGTGTCTTTCCAGGTTGTTTGCAGTGGGGCCAAAACTGCTAAAGTGATTTCAAAGCTGTTACATGAACCAACCTTAATGACCTTATCATCCCATACTGGATCCCTTGGTGCCTCCAGTGTGGCCCCCACCCTGGCATGTAGGGTTCTCCCTACCCAGTCCACACTCCCATGGATGTTACTATGCAGCTCTCTGCTTTGCATTCTATTCTCAGCAGTCACTTTCTGAAAAATATCATTTATACAATATCATATATAAAGTAGAAATGCCATTCATTGCTCTTGCTGTTTTTTTTTAAACCATTTATCAGCACCACCTAAAAGTTGATATCTATTCGTTTCGCTATAGATTTCAACATACCCCAGTTGGGGACTTTTATTTTTCACTGCCTGATCTCAGTGCCTAAAAAAGGTGCTTGGTACAAAACGGTGCTCAGAAACCATTAACTGAAGGAACAAATAAGAAATGTGTGTGGTTTCCTTAGATCATTTCGAGCTGTTCTCATACAGCATCACATAATGTCCATGCACTGTAAAGCATAACAATCAGTTAAATGCAAGATGTTGATGTTCTTACCTAAACACTGCAGAAAGCTTATCAATTTCTATTTTGCTACTATTATTAATCTGGTAAAAAGAAGTAATAAATTAAGCCAGGTGTTTTTTTGCCTTTGATTATTTTTAACTTAAAACTGCCTAGTTTGGAAGTTATCTGGAATATGTTCTCTTATCTTTATTCAAACTCAGCCAGACCCTGTACTGTTCATAAGACTTGGTCCTCAAATATTTGTCTCCTATTTTCTTAACTTCTCATCTGTAATGTATTCACCAGGGTCAACTATCTTTGCATTTGTAAGCCAATTTATGGATTCATTTGAATCCAAGAAGAATTAATAGGTTCAGATTGCTTTGGTGGCTTAGTCAGGGTTCAGGTGGGAAGAATATCTTTGATAAACTGTAATTGGCAAGGGATTAAAAAGGTGAGTAAAAGCATGGTTTTCATCTTTGACTTAAAATGTTGATTGAGAGAAAATATCCTATTCCTTCTTGAAGTATCTAATCTCACTAACAGAAAATATTATTATTATTCATAATTGTAGATAATAAGCATCCATGCATATTTTTGTTTGCATAATTCATCTTTGAATACTAAAGAAGCACTTATTGGTACCTTGACCATGAAATTCATGCCTCTGGTTCCCAGCCAACTTTTTTCTTTATAAAAGACCATTAATCTCTAATGTAGTGCTAGATGAATCTTCCTGTGACACCAGATGTCATCTCTTTGTACATCATAAAACAGAATTCTTCCCATTATCTTATGAAAGAAAGGCTTTTCTTTTACCTGTAAAAATTTCTTGTGCAAAACAAAAGTAATTTACATTCTTCTGAGGAGTATTATAGGACACCCAAAACAATTTATAAGACACTGATAAAAATCCAGTAGTTCAGAGTGAATTCTTGTTGAACTCAATATAAGCCCACTTATCATTTTTGTGATTGATAAAATCATACAGCAAATAGCAATGAGAAGAAAAGTAGTTGAATAATTCATAGTGCCTACTTTTAAAATAAAGTTTTCAATGTATGGCCTCATTTTCAAAGTAAAAACACAATGAAGCAAAGAACGAGGTGCATGCTATCATTTTATAATTTCGTGTTTGGTCTCTAGGGCAGAGATATTAAAGTGAAGAGCATTCAATTTCAAAGCATTTATTAGACTTCAGTATGAAATCGTACATGTGTGGGAATGTTTCTTCTCAGTCTTCAAATTAGTTTTTGTTTTGGCAGTGTTCTACCAAATTCCATATAACCCAGGATAGCCCTGATCAAAAACTTTGTTTCCATTATGCTCTGGAGGGTCATTGTCTTTATCTCAAAATTAAAATTAAATATGAAGTAGCCTATTACTACCTGAACAATCAGTATAAAATTATATCCTCATATTTCGATTTCACTGAAATTCATGAAATCCATCACTTCAGCCAATGGAATCCAATCTAAGAGGTGTCTTGTGTCTTAAAAGACACCTGGTTTTCTTGAGGTAGTGTTTAATCAGTAGCAAGTGGAGTGTAGATTGAGAGAGCAGAGTGTGTGGAGAAGAAGAAATCTGGTGTCAGTTGTACTTGATACGCACAAGACCCATCATCTTAATAGTGCCTTCAATGTGCACATAAAGTGATCTTCAGCATAACATGAAATTGAGCCTCCATGACCTGGAAGTGCAATTTCAAAATAGGTAATTTTTTTTTGCAGTAAACTTTGGATTTCCAGATGGGTCAAACAGTAGCCTTATTTTATTTTATTTTCCCTCTATAGGTATCAAAATGTATACAGGTGTGGTTACTGGATGTACATCAGATCTTCTCTATCTTACTTGTAATCATAAATTGTTCTGCCTTGTACCATAGAAAACAAATAGTATTTGGTTTAGGAGCCTACCTTACAACGATCATTGCTTTTTAGGGATCCATGAAGCATAAGTAGGATTAGATTAACTCTGCATGTTGGTTAGCCAGAACCCCCAAGTAAACATGAAGTCTTTGTAGGTTTGAGTTACCCACTAACGTTAGCTCATATTTTCTTTAGAGAATTAGCTTGTCTCAGATGAATGAGAATCAATAACTGATTGAAACAACCAGTGGTCAAAGCATGAGACTTATGCTCCAAATTACATTATTTGTCATAGTGTACAGTGGAATTAAAATACAGTTGTACCTCAGTTTATGAATGTATTTTTTTTTTACAATTTTGGATATGATGCCTGAATTTGTCTTTTGTGAGGAAGATGACTATATTCATGTTTATTACCAGATGTGAAGTCTGAAAATTGAAGCAAAATTTTGCTGAACACTTGCTTTCCAACCAGATTGCTTGCAAACATGTTTTTGTAAACTGAGGTATTGCCAAACATAATTCTTTTAGTTATTCTGAAGTATATGGTCAATAATAATTACCACTAGCTATCAAAGTACAGGAATAGTTGTAGGTTAAGAAATATGACACAGCTCTCCCATAAAGAGAATTCTAAATTCCTGAAACTTTCAATTTAGACCAATAAATCTAAAACATACAGTTGACAGGACTTCATAAAAGTATCATAGCAGAGCAGAGTTCAAAAATGCATGTTTTCCAACAAGAAGCAGCTACAAGGACATGCTTGTCATTGAAGCCAGTGATAAAGTCTAAAGAAAAAGGAGAAAGACAGTTTTTTCACAATTATTTTACCTTTTCCTTTCCTCTCCAATCTCAAGTGGCACTGATAGAAAACACTGATACAGTTCTCTTTCAACTGCTCCTACAACATATAAGATTTAAATCAATCTTCTGACTTCTACCTACAAGTTTTGTTCCGTATTTTTCTTCAGCCTTCCATTATGAGTTCCCACAGAACAGGAACAGCATTGTTTTATTAACTACTGGCATATGGTAGGCATCTAAAAAATCTGTTAAATGAGTTATGGATATAGCACCTTTTCATTACCCATTGCGTGAAAACATTGCAAAATGGGTTTGGCACTCACAGAGAAGACTTCTGTCTAAAAAATTAATAAAGAATAATTCAAAGAGCTAACAAATCCCACAGTTTTTCCTCTTATATTCCATTTTGTTTTTCACAGAGCTGAACCCCTTTCAAGTTTATATTCCTGGTCTGGGAAGTAGAAAAAAATAAGAAAGTTCCTTCCTTGTAGACATATGATCTTGTTTCCTAAATTGTGTGTCTGGTGAAAAGCTAATTTTGCAATTGCTGCTCAAATATAAAATTTCACAACTTCTTAACCCTTTCAAGTAACTATCTCCTAAGAAGGATCAGTACATATCCAAACACACTTGGCTGATGGTAAGTGGACAGTATGCTTCAGGAGAGGATAGGATATCATTCTTCCTAACTCTGAATTTTGTCCACCTAACTGAAGAGCCTCCTATGCCCTCTTCAGTGGGACTTCGGAACCACTGCTTATGCACCTAACATGAACCATAGAATAATTAGGGAAAGTAAAATCATTATAATGTCAGCTCTTCCTATTATTGAATTGCCACCACTCAATACGGAGCTGCCTAGAGCAATTGCAAAATGCAATATATCCAACCATATCTCCTTTGGGGCCTGTAGAAGCAGCCGGCTGCAGCACATGGGTTCCACACAAGGCCCTTCCCTCAATTAGGATTTAATCACTTTGGAGAGCAGCTGAAAATTTCCATCATTATTTTTTCCAAGGTCCCATCAATCTTGTCTATTGGAGTAATTTGATTTTTTTTTCTTTTACAAGAGCACTAAATCTTTTTCTTGAAGAAAAATGATGAGGGGAAATAAAGGGGAAGAAACTAATTTTTTCAGGATATTTAAACGGAACTCCTGAAGAATTGTTGGTTTAAAGCACTCCATTATACTTGTACTTCATACCATGGGGGCAGGAAAGTGTCTTTTTGAGAGTTTCATCTCTTATTGCTTGTTGAAGTAATTTGAACCAAATTTACTGAGGAGGCATATCATATGGCTAAAAGCTTGAGATTTTGGAGCATTTGTCTCTGGTCTCGAGTACTTGCTCAACTATTTATAAAACACGTCACATTTATTCTTTATCATCAGTGAGACCTGGTTTTTGTATGCACGTAGCAAAACAGTAATATCTACTTCAAATAAAGACTGTCAAAGTTAAATTCAGCATATGAGCTGAGTTTGAAAAGATTGTGGCCCATCGTATTACTTTAAATTGTAGGCAGATTCCTTTTCAGCTCTTACTTTCTACATTTTGGCATACTTACCTCAGTTTCTTATGGGACAAACTGGGTTTTCAAATAAAATAAGACGAATTTTTGAAGACTAAGATTGTTATGCGTGTCTAGAATCAGTCATTATTCTCCTCCTCTTGGAAGCAGAGTTTAGCTACCATTCCACAGAGGAGAGAAACATTGTTCACCTTGGCTTTTATCTTTGAATGTTTGGAAATTAAATGTTAGAAGATTATTAAATACATATATTGGCACATCATGGTTAGTTATTCATTATCTCAATGAACAAATCTTTTCCATCTATTTTGCCTTTATTCTCTGAGAGTGTGGTGGGAAAATACTGTCAAGTGCAGTTATTATAATAAGCCATCATCACTGTGTATTTTAAATTTAAATGAAGGTAGCAGGTACCCTTGGACAATTTTTCTTTATTCTTGCATGACATCTTGTTCCCACTTTGACTAGGAGTCTAATTACATTGTTTTAAAAATGTGATTCTATTTCTTTCTTTGGCTTTTGTACTGAGATCCTTAAGGGTGGGACTACATGGCTCCTCTTGGATCCAACAACGCCTCAAACAAAACCTATCACAGTTGCTTAATTGCCATTTATCGAATGAATGGAGAAGCTCACAGGTGAACAGGCAGTGCTCTGCTGTCAGGTGCCCTGCAGTTTCCTGTGCTCACAGGTGCATGGTCATTGTTATTTTCAAGGCATCATAGAAAAGTATTTTAAAAAAACTTTTTCTAGTTATATATTCAGCCATAACTTTCATCCAGGACTTTTTCTTCTGTGCCTATTCTGCATTTTCAGTACCTTTACTTAAAACTTAGCTCTAATTTAACAATGAAAAGTCAATCTTATAGTAAAACAAATCACATGATTTAAGAAGATGTATTGTCTTTACTCCTTTGATCTTTCAAACAAATAGATTCAGCCAATAAATGTTACTCATGGACTGTGTTTATTGTCCAGTCTGATTGTTTTGGGGGCTGGGGATATGACCTAGTGGCACAGCACCTGCCTGACAAGCGCGAGATCCTGTTTCGATTTCCAGACCAAAAAAAAACAATGGTTTTTTAAGAATCGTTTTCTCTTAACTATCTAAGTTAATAATAATAGTATTAGACTTTTCCATTATAGAGACATTCTAATCAACATGTACTTGATACTTTTAAAGCACTTAACATATGTTAAATTGTGTAACTTCATGACATCAGCATGGGAGAGATAATGCTACCTAGGACTCCCCTCTGGGAAACTGCGGCATCGGAAGCAATCTGAGCTCTTTATTTGCTGCATTCTTAGGGCCTAGTCACTTGCCCCAGGCTTGATAAATGCACTTGAGAAACCATACTGATAATTATAGATGAGTGACTAGATTATAGGAAATCCATTCTTAACTGCTGCAATTATGGAACACAGGTTTAAATGTCATTTAGTTTTTATTTTATAATGATTTATCTTTTTTCTTTGTTTTTTTGCAGAACCGGGGATTGAACCCAGCCCTTGTGCTTGCCAGGGAAGCATTTATTCTACCATAATTTACCATTTTCATAAACACTTTGATACTTTTTATTTTCATATTCAAAGAGGTAAATAACCCACAGTTTTTATCATTAGTTTTATGTTTTTAGTGCTTCCTCCGAAATTCTTGTGCTAGAAAGTTAACTCCTGAAGTAATAGTGTTAGGATGCGGGGCTCAGTGGGTGGTGCTAGGGTCCCCGCACTGTGCCCCTATCCAGTAGGTCAGTGCCATTGTTAAAGGGCTGGCAGGAGTTCATTCACTCTCATGTTCTTGCTCCTTTGCTTCTTCTGCAGTAAGAAGGCCCTCGCCAGGTTTAGGCATCTTGATGTTTAATTTTCTAGCTTTTGACTTTGAAAAAATAAATATCTACTCATTATAAAGTCTGCACTGTTGGCTGTTCTATTATAGCAGCACAGCACAGACTGAGAGCATTGGAAAGCAGCCGAGTAGTAGAGTTAAAAACCTAATCTCTTAGTATCCTTGAATGCTCGAGGTAAGGGAGGGTTGAGAGATTTATCTTTGTTTCTTTTTTTTTTTTTCAAATTTTGTTTTATTGAAGTACAAATATCAATGAGACAGTTTTAAGATACCTTCACAAGATGGATTTGATAAATTAATATCAAACTGTTTTCATAATGTTTTGGTATCATACAAGGTGCATACACGATATTATACTTACAGGCATTATTATACCGTATGTCTCTTATCATTAAATAAAGAGAGTGCAGCTCTTTGCGTATCTTATTTTTTATACCTGAACTACATCAAAGATTCAATAATTAATACTTTCTACCTTATTTTCCTAGTGGTTGTCTATAGTACTAGAAGCCGACATAATATCCTGTCCAATCACCATTAGTGCAAATCTTGCCTCTCATAGGATTATGTAGAAGCACAGTGTCATCTATCCCAACTGTACTGTCTATACACACACACATCATGATTTTTGCTTTCTATACCCCTTGTCTACACCTGTGAGAGATGGCACTCCATTGTGATTCAACCAACCCAGGTGCTTGAACTCGCCAACACAATCCAACACAGTCCAGCATTCCACAACAACAGTGAGTTATTCAAAGAAGTTGTCGACCATAGCCATTTGCAGCTCAGCTTAATATTATGGCTCCACGATGTGTACTTCATTTTTATACTTTTCTGCTGGATGGTTAAGACCTAGATAGAGCAAGACTTATATACCAACACATGTACCTTATGTTTCTTATGTGGTCAGTGAAGTCCCCTCAGGGTTTATCTTGTAGTCCTGTACATTATTCTGTAGTTCCTTTGTCTGTGTCATCCATGTGGATGAGTCACGGCCAATGCTTGACCAGTTTGCTCTATGTGAGAGCTTGAGAGAAAGTTTTCTCTCCATGTGACTCTCCCCAGGCACACTATAGAACTTCAATCTCTTTCCTCTGTGGCTCCATAATCTCCTTGTTCAGAAAATTTGGACCTCAATTGAGTTTCATGATGTTGCAGTACAGGTTCTCCTATGTCCTGAGTCTTCACTGACCTTGAAAGGCTAGGGCCAAAATGTTGGCCGGCCTTGAGGCTCTTGTATTTTTCCAGCTCTTATTTGTGAACTTAGGTTGTTAACCATCCAGAAGAAAAGCTGATTAGTATCCTGCAGCATATGCCATTCACTTTGCCTTATCTGACTCAATTGATTTTAGTTGTTGTTGTACGTTTCCTTTTGTATTTCTGCTTTTCGCTTGTTATACTAGGGAGACTATACGATATTTACACATGTGTGTCTGGTTTATTTCACTTATGAGTATATGTTCAAGTGGCATCCACTTCAGTACAAATGCTACAAACTTATCATTCTTAATAGCTGAGTAATACTCCATTATACAGAAATACCACATCTTTTTCAACCATTCCTCATGTGATGGACATCTTGGTTGTTTTCAAGATTTTGCTATCACACATTGCGCTGCTATAAACATAGGTACACATATATCTCTATGATACAATGTTTTCAGATCCTGTGGGAAAATTCCCAGTAGAGGTATAGCTGACTTGAATGGGATTTCTAGTCCTACTCTTTTGAGGAGTCTCCACACTGACCTCCACAGTGGTTGTTCCACTCTACATTCCCACCAGCAGTGCAGAAGTGCTCCCTTTTCTCGACAACCTCTCCAACATTTGTTGTTGGTTGATTTCCTTATGATAGCCATTCTTTCTGGAGTGAGATGGTATCTCAGTATTGTTTTTATTTGCATTTCATGGATGGCTAGCGATGTGGAGCATTTTTTCATATATTTATTCGCTTCTTTAATTTTGTTCTCTGAGAAGTGTGTATTCATCTCAGACGCCCATTTCTGAATTGGGTCTTTAAATTTGAGGGCCCTGTAATATATTCTAGACAGTAGTCCAAAGAAATTGTCAACAGAGTGAAACCCCACAAATTTTGAAAAAATCCTATCTTTGTTTCTTTAAGGGCTATTTGCCAGGGAAAGTAAATGTTTGCGTTAAATAACTGTGTACCTTTTTTTATGTATTTTTAGTATGGGGTCTACAAGGCCTCACTGCCCAGATGGGCCTCGTCGTGGTCCTCTTGTATTCAGCCTCTCAAATCTGGAATTCCTCCACCACACCCAGTCTGAGTCGCAGTCTGAGCACACCCTGGAGGCAGGGCCAACAAGGTATAGATAATGATTTCTTTATTATAATTCATCATTTTGAATGTTTGAACCATAATTTAAGAATAAAGAGACTCTGAAAATAAATAAAAGGATAGAAGAGAAAAGTGGATATATATAATATCTTTACATTTTGCTGTTAGAAATTGCAGATATTGAGTGATAGTTAATGAATACAGTGTACTTATATCACGTGTGCACAAATGTTTAAAAGTGAAACAGTCAACAGCAAGGGTAGACTCACAGATAATTTACAGAATTTCTTACCCAGTTATATTGCTCTGACCCAGTATGTTTTTGATACATCTTAGAATTAGAGTAAGAAGCAGCATGCAAATATTAGCAGAAGCAAAACTTTGTTTAAAATTTAGACACTCAAATTTTAGTGTATTTGTTGCAAATTTTAAAAGTATTCTACAAATTATGAACATATCTTGGAATGAAACATGATCAAAATCTGAACTGTGACTTAGAAAAAGACCAGAAGAGGCTGGGGAGATGGCTCAGTGGAAGAGCAAGGGCCTGAGTTCAATCCCCGGTTTCACCAAAAATAAAAGACCAGAAGTCCTGCTGCTTTTGTACATATCGCACCAGTCAGGTTAGGTTAATGTCTATTTCTTTTTCCAGCTGTATTAGTTTTTATTAGTTTATAGCAAGTAATGACAAACTATACAATGTAAACCAGTTCAAATTTATTATTTCACAAATTATTCAAGAGTCTAGTCACAGTGACACTGAGAACTCTTTCCATTATGTGCTTAAGAAGCTCCAATTAGGCTTGATCACACTGCATTCCTCTTTAGAGATGAGGAATAATTTACTTCCAAAGTCATGAAGATCTCAGTTTCATATGTCTGTATAGTAACGGCTCTGGTACAACCCACCGTGTGCCAGCTCCTGTGCACTGTGTGCAACTCAGAGAAGATGTCCCTGGGTCCCTGTCCCAGCTCCTCCAGCGTAGCCCTTTGCTTCATCAAGCCCACAAAGAGACTTTGTTTGAGAGATTCTTAGCAAGACGGGTCAGCAACGCTGGGGAGGGGGTATAACTCAGTGGCACAGTGCCTGCCTCGCAAGTGCAAGGTCCTGATTTTGAGTTCCAGTGCACGCACATGCACACACACACACACACACACACACACACACACACACACACACACGTAATCACTGAGGCAACTCTAGTCAGCTTTACCATGTTCTATTTTCTAGTAGTGAGCAAGGTGGCCTTCCCACATCCAAGGACAGGCGCTTGTATGAATGCATGCATACCAGGGCTCAGAGATCACGGCCAGCCACCCTAGAATGTCAGCTATGGCAGCTAGCAGGACGTTGTCCTCATAGCCAGGCAAGAGCTATGTAACACGGAAACATCTTTTGTTTATTTTTTACTTTTCATCTCACTCAGCTTTATTACAAATCTACCCGGTGAAAGATTTCAGATAAATAGCATTAGAGGTGGAAAACTGAAGTAAACTAAAATAAGCGATCCAGCTTTACAGGTAACATGATTTGTATTTGCAGTTCACTTGACACATCTTTAAACCTTTATTCATTACCCTTTAAAGTTTGCTGAGAAATATCCAGGACAAGTGGTATCACTGTCTGTAACATAGAGGAAAACAAGTGAAGTCGCAGTGTGCACAGAGCTACAGTGCAGAATGCTTCATCCAGTGAAATAACTGAAACTATGATGAAAATCGCTTGCCTTCTTTTTATTATCTGGAACTTACTGAAAGTTATTTGTTTACAAGTTATGAAAACATTGACAATCTTACACGGATGGAAAATTGCCCGGGGAGATGGCTCAGTAGAATAAGCACTTCCCTGGCAAGTGCAAGAGCCTGAGTTCAATCCCCGGTTCCACCCCAAAAAAATAAAAAAAGAAAATTGCTGACAATTCACTCCATCTTGTGTCAAAAAATGAAAATCTGAAAATAATAAATAAAACTTATGATTTTTCTAAATGAATCATATTTTTTTCCATTCTGAACAAAGCTATAGTATTTAGGTAATTAAACATCCATCTGTAATTTTTGAGAATGCACAATATATTCTAATTTTTAGTTCCTGTATGTACTGTTCCTTTTATAAAAATAAAACTTTCTATACTAATAACTGTAATTTTGTCAAAAATCTCCATCTCTTTTTACAGGTTCCATGGTGGATATTTTGATATAATAATCCTTGTTTTCTTTAGGATTTTCCTAAGGAACTGAAGGCTGTCCACAATTCACATTTCGTTCCTCTCCACTGGCTAATTTGAGAATATTTAATGATATAATCTGTATCCAGAGTGCATAACTGAGAACTGCTGTTTTTCCTGCCTACTGTCGCCATTATCCTCATCAATAGGTTATAAACTTAGTTTTTTCAGTCATTCTTGGAGTTCCTATATATTTGTCATACTAATTTTCAGATAAAAATATCAAGAACAAAATAATTAAATATATTTAAAATGTGCTTATGTTTTGGAAAAGATAGAATGTAAGAAATCATTAAAGGTACAACAATTTACACTGATCCTGTTACTCTTGAATCTTGCTTTCCAGGTCAGTTTTCAGGCCCATTACCATGGACTGAGACGCCCCCAGGAGCACATTTCAATCAATGGTCCATGTATTGGTTTGCTTATTAATAGGGAAAAAATTGGCCGGTGTAATACCAGGGAATTTTATTCCTTATAGAAATGGGGACCACTTTAAGAAAATATGTCGCCCAATAGTGGTACTCATGTTTTCCTGTTTCTAAGGCAAGATTAATTATTAAGGCCTGATGATTAGCCCTTACAAGCTAATAATTTATTTGATGATGTCCATTTAATGAAGACACTGTACTGTACTTTTTATTAAAGCAGAATCCAATTTTTAAAGTGAATTTGTATTTTTGTTTGCTAGCTAAAAGAGAATGATCACTTTATTCTCATTTCATCAATTAAAATCAAAGACAAAGCTTTGACAGATGAGCAATGTTGTAGGATTATAATTATGTCACTATTAGAAAACATTTCGTTTCTAATGAGAACTACTGTTTTTCCAAGTGCGTATCAATTACACAGTCTTAGAATTTAAACATCAGTAGGCAGAAAAGCACATTCTTGTCCACATCCTTAATAGAGATAGGCACCTTTAACTCCTTTTTTTTTCTTTGTCTCTAATGTCTGTCATTTTAACAGCATCCTTTTAACCTAAATAAACACTCAGGCTTCCTCTGGAGACATTCCTTCTGCCAGTGTTCTTTGTCAGACTACTGAGTTTGTCCAAAAATTTCTAAAACAGAGCCACCAAGAAAAACATAAGTGGAACAAAGATTATTTTCCAAAAGCAAGTGCTATTCACATCAATTGACATTGTGTGTCTCAATTTAATGTTTTAAAAATAAGACATTCACTTAGTGTGCATTTCCTTATAACAAGAGTCTGGAGGATTCTTACAAAACCTCCAGAATCACCCATCTGGCTGTTTACTGCATCTAAGGCTTCTTTAGCTTTGTCTTCAAACTTTTCCTAAGTCTTCCTGTAAACCAATTCTAAAAGCTTCTAAGCAAATTGATCATGTACAGTTATAACAAACATCTCACTTCTTAGTACCAAATTTCTTTATGATTTGGCTTTCTCATCATTAAGACAAAATCCATGATGCATCTTTAAGGAAGCTAAGTTTAATTTGGCTCATTCTTTGGAATATGCAGTCCATAACCAGATATGGCTTGAGGCAGGAACATCATGGTAGAAGAAATAACATTGCAAAGGTGCTTGGTCTGTGGTGCCCAGGAAACAGAGCTGGGTGACAATGCCAAAGCAAAAGGAGTGAGGCACACAGTTGTAGATCTGAACACCATGACCCCAAGATTCATGCAGACACACTTTCTCATGCTGTCCATCAGTACCCCTCTACTCAGATTGTAATGAATATATATTGACACTGCCCTATCTACCACATTTTCACTGTTTTATTTAGAGGTAAATAGTCTCAGTAATAACAGAATAGGAAGTGTATTTTAAAATAACATTATTTATAATACTGTTATGTTAGAGTATTAGATTGATTCACCAAAAGCGATGAAGTCTGATATTTCAAAATAAAAAGCCAAAATAAAATGCAAGAAATTATTTGGAAATTATGTGATATGTCACTAAAACAGGGCATGAAAATGTTGTTTTGATGGCTATTGAGAAAGAATTTTCTTAGGCTATATTATGAGTCCCACCTTCAAATTCAAACATAGCTTGAGAATTTGCTCTGTGTCCTACTCACTAGAATGCGTTTGGTGGACATGGCTGGTTACCGTTTACTTCTACCAGTTATCTGAAAGTTCACCAAAAAACATGGCTATGTGGGATCCTGAGAATGCTAGATGCCCAGAGTGAGTCTGTTGTTTGAACCTGATGAGATTTCAGTAAGAACAAAACTCACTAACATTATATCTTAAGAAAAGCAAAGAGGGGCAAAGAAGTCAGTTCCAACCTGCTAAATGTGAATCTCTAGACTTTGATGGGCTAATCAGAAAGAAGCCCCCAGATAAAAGGGTAAGTCAAATCAAGAAGATGGCAATAAAAAGCTTCCTAGCTATTGAGATAAAAAGCAACAAATTTTCCTCACAAGAAAACCTCAGCATTGCATAGATACCAGCTACAGAAATAGCTGTAAGGGTAACTAACAATCAAATGTAACTGTGCACCTTCTACCTTACTTTCTTCCTCCCTGTGCTCTAACCGTGGATGTTTCAGAAATTATGTCATCAATACAGTAAAGCAATAGAACAAAAACAAAACCTTAAAATATCTTCTTCCATTGTTTATTTATTTTTCCTTTCCACAACCCCAGGCAGGGAGCAGAGCTTATTCAACCCCAAGCTTGAATAAGAATGAAAGGTTGAATTTTCATATTAGTCTGAACATTATAAGGAAAGAAGCAAAATTATGCTTTATTGCTTTAAAGGAACTTAATTTAAGTTTTGAGCCACAAATAGCTTTCACTCAGGATCGAGAAAGCTACCTTTGTAATCAAAGGTAAAAACTAGGGTTAGAACAAAGCAGTTAGGGGCTGAATTCTACTAGTCCTATTTGTTCGCTGTGCTGGTTGAGTTGTACACTGGGCCTATCTAGGATCTTTTCACCATCCAAAACCATGCATGTTGGATGCCCATCAAAAATCTTTGGAGAGAAAGACAGGATTGTAAAAGAATATAAATGAAAATCAGAAATTTAGTTAATGGCCATACTGCGATGACTTTAAAATCTCACAGCTCGCCTCTAAGAGGTGCTACCTATGTCTTGACAGTGTCTGAGTTTATATCCTTGCCTGTGAGAAGAATGTACCCACGTGAGTAAGTTTGAAACAGGAAATGGGAGGTAAACGAAGTCTTCATGATTATACCCCATGTGACATGGTTGTAAGACTCACCAGGTACAGTAAGAAGAAAAAATAGCTAACAAAACCAACTCACCTCCTCAGAAGCAGGTTTTATTTTCACTATGGCTTCTAGAAGCCTATGCTCACTATTTCTGTAAAAACTTGAATAAATGTTTTGATGTGAAATTATGGTTTTAAAAAATATATTCATGCTGGTTAAACCCCCTACTGATGTTGAAAACCACGGTACATGATATTTATTCTTGAGGTTTGCCTTTCTCTGTTCCTACTTGTGACAACTCAATGTTTAGGACTGTTGGGAGTGGCTGGGGCTAGAAAGTAATTAGCATCCAGGACGAAGCCAGCTTCAGGACACAGGAATTCCTGAAAGCATACTGTTGCAGACTGTGAACTGATTGCTGTTACCTCTCTATGGTATATGCAAATGCTCTAGTGTTCTTGGCAGTTCCTCCCCTTTGTGTACGTGAGAGAGGAGCTCCACCTGATCCTGCTTTTTGTCTCTTTTCTATCTTTTCCTCATTCTTTTCACTGTTTCTTTCAAGAACTCAGCGGATCGCTACATAGCAGTGCTACTTAAATGTTCCTTGAGGTGTGAGGGCAGGCACCATGGAACTTATTTTGAGTCTAAACAAAGCTTTTGGCTCTTTCTTCTCCTCATCAAAATACACACATATATACTTCATACTACTGTTTGTTTTGGGGGGCCACTATCTCTCATATTTTAAGGTAAAGATGACTCTTCAGCAGAAGAATCCACTGTGGCATATTTAGAGCTGACAAATCTTTCATAGCAAGAAAACTAGGAAAGTTTTCACAGTTCACTTCATCCCCTCCCTTCAGCAGTACTGCCTTTCTTATGTCAGTGTTTCCTCCCAGGATCAGTTCAATGGAGTGAGTTGAACTAGGGACAGTCCTTCATGGAAATTTTCCCTCAAGGTATGGAGAAGGTGCCCTCTTTCTTGGAAATTCTCAGGTAGTAGTGTATGAGTGTTTTTGTAATAAAAGAAAGAGCACCTCAAATATCTTAGTCATTCAAGCAGAAATTTCTTGAAGCTAGCTGTATCTTTTGACTGTTTAGAAACATGAACTGAGAAATTTCACCTGTTTTTATTGGGTTTCTCTATGCCTTTGACAAATGCTTTAAATTGCTAATGCTTGCTTATAATTTCATGTGTTCTTGAATCAAAGAAATTCATTAACTTTCCAATCCAAGTAAAGAATGTCTGTTTCTATGTCTTCTTGAAAACAAGTTTTAAGGATTCATGAAGTAAAAAGAAAATGCAGCCGAAGGAAAGTCAGGCATGAGTATTGCTCAATTTTGTTTCCCATTTCTCTGCTATTTCTTATTTGCCTATATTGCTTCTGAGAAAAAAGACATCCCTGTAGAACACTGAAAAAATCCAGCAATATGTTGATGTTTTCCAAGAAGAATAAGACAGTTAATATACACTCAATCTCTGAATTTGTTTATAATTACAACCAATTGTTCACTAGAATGTCAATTTTACTATGTATCTCCAAAGATGTTTAATACATAAAAGGTGATCAAAAATAATTACCACATGTGTGAATAAATTATTGGTAAAGAATGAACAAAGTTTGCAGGTAACTGCACCCAGACATGAATGCCTTGTACAGCTTTACTAATTTAGTACAGATTCATTGCTATTCTTAGATGCAATTTCATGTTTATTCTCACCAGTACATGATTTATTTTCCTACAGAGGAAAGTCCTTGATTGAGCATATTCCTATAAAATGTCTGTTAACATAAACTTTCTGGAATCTGCCACTGACCTTTGGGCCTTCCTAGTGCAGATCCATGAAACAGACCTGCATGAGACACTATCATGGTCTCTCAGCCTCCAGTTCGACTTGTGGGGAGTGTTGTTATGAGCTACAGGTCTTCAAATGGCTTCCTGTGCATTATCATTGGATCCAGGCCCTTAGCTGTATTCTTAAGCCTTTCATGTGTGAACAGCCTTTCTGCTCTCTCTTTTTGTATATGGTTCTTTGGGTTACTGTTATGAATAATCTTATAAAATATCTATCTTTCATTGTATGTTCCCTTACAAAAGCAAAAACTACAACACTCCAGTTGCAAATTCCATACATTGAAAAGTATCTACCAAACAAGGACACTAAAATAATTTACACATTCTCACTATGATAGTTGTGTCTTGTGAAGACTAAATCACCTCTCTGTGATTTAGAATTGACTTTTATTCTGTTTTCTACTTTCAACTTGTTGAGTTATGTAAGATGTCCATTGAATCCTTTCTCTTTCCAAATAAATACTTCACCTTCTGTGAAACTCCAAGCCCCATTGTTCTTTGCAGAGAATTGCACTAGCTTCTAACTTGGTCTCCCTATTTTTTTTTTTTTTTTTTTGTATTTTAGGGAAGGGTCTACAGGGCATTCAGGGTCTCACTCTAGATCAAACTCATAGTGATCCTCCTGCTTACAGCCTCCCAAGAGCCGGGATTATAGGCATGCACCACCACACCCAGTCTCAGTCATTGTCTCAGTGTGCCCTGGGTGGGGGATGGCAGCCGGGAACGGAACTCTGGACCCCTGCTTCTGCCTTCAGTCTGCTGAACTATTTGGCCGGCCCTAGTCTCCCAGTTCTATCCTTGCTTGCAGTTTTTCTGGCCAGAGTGGTGTAGAAAATGTGTAATGACTCTCATTCTTTATTCCATTTTTGTTCCCATTCTCACTTCTCATACCAGCTTCAACAACATCCAAGCTTATTTGTGATTTGTGCTTTCCATCATGTAACCCCTGGTTGATTATCTGACTTCACCTTCGTAAATTCTCCCTCTTGCTCTTACTCTCCGTGGGACTCAGAGAATGCCATGTTTTAACTGCCCTTCCCAGAATATCTTTCTCCACACACCGACACGATGGGGGTCCACTCCTTCACGGCTCACTATGATGTCAGCTCGTTTCAGCGCTGCTCTCACCACTCGATACGAAACAGCACTTCTCGCCCTGGCAATCTTTCTTTTCTTTCCTTGCATTTTTTAACTCAAAGTATTTATTTTTTGTTTGTCTACCCTTTCCAGAATACAAACTTCAAAACAGATCTTGTTTTATTCACATGTATATTCCTAATTCTTAGAAGAACATAGAACAGCAATTAAAATCTGTTGAAGTAACAAGAGTTTCTCAGTACAGAAGTCACATGAAGATTTCATGGCATTCGTACTCAAATAATCACAGAGATTCAACTGTGACTAGGTAGCTTTTGCTATTTAAGCTGAGACAGAGTTCAAGAGATTTCCAGGGAATTAAAGTGATGGAACCAGGGCTAGAGCCCTATTTAGAAATCACTCATTTTTCTCCTTTTCTTGCTCTTTTAAGGGAGAGGTAGCAAGATGTACTTCCAATATATATATACATCAAGAAGTCTTCTGATAACGTGACAAGAGGGCAGAGTGGAAGCCGCCTTATTTATAAGAAGTTATGCTCAGGAATGAAAGTCCTCATGGTGAAGACTGACCGAGGGTGATGGAAGGGAGCTTGCGGGAGCTGCCACGACAGCGTGGGAACCCAGCCTGTAAATCTCTTCTGGGATGTCATTAGGCATCGTGTATTGTTAAAGAAATGCCAGTTGCTTCCCCAGGGGAGATGGCATCTTGTGACTGCTCATGTAATTTCTTGTGCTGAGTTGCGAAGGTTTTTCAGCTCTTCAGTTCCCTGGAAACATGAGTATAAGATATCATAAGTGTGAAATGTTAAAAACAATCACAGTCAGTCATGCCACTCAAAAGGAACATATTGACAAAAAAGGCTTGACTTTCTTTCTAGATTGCTGGTTTAGAGTTTTAAGAACTATGCCATGTTATATGTGCAATTATAGATGTGCTAAAAACTTTTATTATTGTTCATGCCTAGTGCTCAGTACAATCCTTTGAGCTTATGTTTGAATGCAAAAAAGCTGTTTAAGTCCATTTCTCTTCAAGGCTCCAGGTCCTCTGGCCCTGCTGCCTGTTGCCTGCCTTCCCTTGTATTGCTTCCCAATGTCAGTTTATGGCAGTGCATGGTAGAGTGCAAGGCATCCCACTCTCCCACCATTGGTGCTCTGAATGTGTCATCACCTTTCATTTCTTAAGCCCAACAAGATGGACATTGGACTATCTTTTATGAAATTTCAATTAAAGAAGTTATTTCATTTTATGAAAATTTACCCAGACGGAAAAGGGGGAAAAAGTGATAAAGATCAGAGTCTGAGGTTTGAAATGAAAAGGGAGATAGTGAGAAGACAGAGCAAACAAAAGCGAAGAGAAATGGGAGAGAACAAAAGGCCGGTGAGGGAGATAAAGCTTCCCACACAACCCCTGAGGAGCACTTGACTGGGACACTTTGGGCACTGTAGGGTCTGTCTGTTTTTTTTTTTTTTCCCAAACACAAAGAGCTTCCTATGTCTCTCTGGGGCTCATAACACTCATGAACTATGCCGGTGAAGTTTTCAGTTTCCTTAAGAACTTGTGCCACCATGAAAAGAAAAGAAAAGACAAAAGCATCATAGAATATTTCCTTATAATTTAGGCAGTTGTGTCAAGTAGTGCTCAAAGTTGATTGCTACTTCAAGGATATGAAATTATTATGGTTCCTTCTGAGTTATTTTTACCTTAACATTATTTTCTCCCGTCTCCTGTGTTCTACTAACTCAGATCTCTGGATCACGACTCTCAGTGCCTTTCGGGTCATAGAAGGACTTGCTAGTCTACTGCCCTGGCCTCTATGCTCCTTCTCAACCATGAGAATTAGATTTCACAACTCATCCAGAGTAAAAAAATTCAGTGAAGCTGATAAGCTAATATTTTATGCATTCCTGCTCAGGGGGACTTAATATAGCTACTCTGTGTCTTGCCTGGTTATAACAAAGGAATATAGTGTTGACCAGACATCACAAGCTTTCTCCAGTTACAGATGTTTAAAATCTAATTCAAGAGATATGCATACAAATCATTAAGTCAAGATTTATGTGACAGAGGAGAAATGCAAAATATATGTATATAAAAGTCTACAGGCCTCTAAAACATGACATTTAAGGTGAAACTTAGAAAGTCAGGGACAGAATAGGAGGAAAATTTCCAGACAAAATGCAAAAAAAAAACCTTTATGATAGGAAAAATCATAGTAAATTACCAAAAGGAGAACATGTGGCTGAAAACGCTTGTATGAGAAGGAAAGCAGGATCTAATTACATGTGAATATAGGTGGACCAGAATATTGAGGTCTTAGAGGGCATGAAGAGGATTTTAGATATTACCTAATGGCAATAGAAATTCACTGAAGTTATTAACTAGATGAGTGGCATGCCTCATTTAAATATTTAAAAAATTTTCTAGTTTCTTAGGAAACCAGGTAAATGGAGATTGTAGAAAAGGGTTGATAACAGTTTGGGCTGTTGGTTTAAGTTGAGCTATGCAGACAATGATCTCTTAATGGTATTTCTTAAAGAAATGTTACAGGCTGACTGAAATACAAAATAGCTAAAATGCTTTTGAAGAATGTGTAACTCACAGGGAGATATAAATTATATGGCTTCAGAGTTGAAAACAATTGTCTGATATTTATAGAAAAGGAGATGGAAGCATGAAATGTTATGCCTCTGAAGATGATGGGTATACAGCAGTTATCCCGGGGGGAGGTCCCAGGTGCTTATGTCTAAATATGGTTTTCATATAAAATTCCCAGCCTTTCAAAGTTTGATAATTCTAAGTAACTTTGTTTTTACCAGTTGTTTACTATTGGTCTGATAAATGTTAAGTACAGCCTACGATCACATAGATGGGATTTCTGATTTGCAGAGCAAGGGAAGAGTAGGAAACTTCATAGTTGAGTCATTTCACTGAGACATAAGCCAAGAATTGAAGTATTTTTCACAATAACCTCTTGCTTATAATATCTAAATGATCTAGACTACCTTTTATTATTCTTTTAAATATAGAATAAATTTTAAACTCTTTGGTATCTAACAGTTACTTAAAAATATTTACATAGGAGCTGAACCTAGACCTTGCCCTAATACTCACATAGAGAATTACAGTAGGTCAGCAATATGGTTTTGGATAAAATGTTGACATTTCCTTTTGTTACAATGCTACAATGGTAGCATTCCAAATTCCTTTGACTAGAGGCTCTTCAGTGCAAATTAGCATTGCTTATTATGTAATTTAGAAAATCGTAAGGGAATTATTGAAATAGAAAATAGGTTGCAACTTAAAACTGATCAAGTTAAAAAGTGCTACTTTTAGCAAGTTATTTAATCTCATTAATGTCTGGTAGTTAATTCAAATTTCACATTAATTTTTCACATGGGCCACAAAAAGTTGATTGGCAATGTATCTGTGACTAATAAAATATTTTCTTCATAATTTAGTTTCCAACATCACAAAACTAATTGTGTCTTTCAGATTAA
Source organism: Ctenomys sociabilis (assembly GCA_004027165.1). Classification (NCBI taxonomy): domain Eukaryota; kingdom Metazoa; phylum Chordata; class Mammalia; order Rodentia; family Ctenomyidae; genus Ctenomys; species Ctenomys sociabilis. The sequence continues at coordinate 5,866 of PVKA01018423.1, read as the reverse complement.
GCACTTTAGAATTGGCTCTATTTAAAACCCCATTGTGTTAAATGCCTCACTATTAGAGACTCATAATTAGTTCAGGTACAGTGGACAGGGTTTCAAGTCATTTCTTACCTGATGTTTGCCATAAAATGTGTTTGATTATTTTTTAAAATTTTACTTTAGTATGTGGAATACTAATACTGTGGAGGATGAGTGTCCCAGATGTGTCCTATACAAGTAAGGCTAGAAGGAGAACTAATGACAGCAAATCAAGAGGAGAAGCCCATTCACTCATCTGGAGAGTTTTTAACTCCCTCCCAAGGACTCAATCCCTCACTGGAGTGTCTTTTGACAAACACCTGCTAAGTGCACCGTGTGGGTTTTAATGTACAGATAAATGGACAGAATTTGCCTGCAAGGAGCACATCTTCTCAGGAACCAGAACATTGTCTACACAGGGAGTTATGAGAGACACACGAATCTCAGCCTTGCCTTGCAGAGCCAGGAAAGACTTCAAAGTAGGGAACTTCATGTTTGAGTCATGACACTGAGACAGCTGCTTGGAGCAGGGGGCAGAGACATTTCTGACAAGAAAAAGAGTATTTGTAAAGGTGCAGAGCAATGAGTACCCTTGACACATGGAAGATCTAGCAGTCAACTTTAAATTGCCCAGCTGCAGGGGGCTATCACAGTGTAGAGAAAGGTGAGCGTGCGGGGCTGCAGGCGCCATGTGAGGAGATGGACTGCACTGGTGTTCAGGGCAGAGGTCTGCTGCCTCTCCGTGCACACTGGGAAAGTGGACGGGAGGTTAGCAGCAACCACAGGCGACACCTGAATCCACCAGTTCCATACATAAGTAAACAAATTAAGCAAGTATTTACGATATTACCTTTACTTATGGTAGGCATTCCTGACTGGTGCTAATTTTAGAAATAATGCAATGTCAGAGCAGCTTTTAAGTTTTGTTATGCGGCCCATAAAAAATTGTCAATGACAATGCTTCCTTTTTGGACTGGCTGAGACTACAAACTTTAATCAGAAACCCCATCATAACAAAAGAGGGATCATTAGGCTATGCGTATGCAGTGTATTTGCTAGCTTTACGGTGCCCCTGGTCTTTAGTTTCATTAATTGGTACCATATTTTATTTGGGTTATCATTTTGTGTGTATGAGTGTTAAAATCTTATTATTTATTGAGTACTTAGAATTTTCCAGGCACTGCGCTATGTGCAAAACTATGTTGCAAACATTATGATATCCTCAGCTTAGATTTGTGGAAACTAGAGACTGCGTACACAGCTAGGAAGTGACCTAGATATGATTTAGTATCAACACATGGTTATTGTGCTATTCACGTGTTTCGTGTGTCTTACATCTTCAGAATTGAAGTAAGGTATAATTAAAAGGTGCTAAACATGCAGAAGGAGTAAAAGTCAGAAATTAGCTCCCCAGCATTTTTATTTCATTGAGCTAAAGAATACCCAAGTTAGAGTTTTCAAAAACATTTCTTCTTTCTCTTTTAATTCATTTAAATATAGTCAGGTAAAAACTACATACATTCAATTTTCCAAAAACTGTTGAGTAATCTTAACATTTTGGCTGATTTATGCCAAGTTTATGAGCTAAATTTCTAACTGTATTATGAATGTTTAACGTTTGGAAAGCCATGGGCTTCGATACGATTCTTGACAAGTCCTACAATTTTTGCCTTTTTGTTCTTCTATTATTTACTAATATCACATTTAATTTATTTGTATTACTGAGTTAATCAGAAATTATAAAAAATGGTAAACAATTATGGAATTAGACCTATTCTACTTTAAGAAACTTTTTTTTTTTTCTTTTTGAGACAGGGTCTCACTATGCAGTTCAGGCTGGCCTTAAGCTCACTTTGTAGCTCAGGCTGGTCTTGAACTTACAACAATCCTCCTATGTCAGCCTCCCGAGTGCTGGGATTATGGGCCTATGCCACCATGCCTGGCAAGAAACTTTTAAGTGAAGATTACTTAAGTGTTGACATTTTAGTTATAATAATGGCTGTGTCAACATCACTTACCAGGTGAACATGATGGAAATGAGCACGTTCCATTTTGGTCTAAGGGACCAGAGCTGAGAAGTGTGTTACCAAGACTCAGATTCAACTTTGCCTAGCTCCAGAGTCCATGCAGGCAAACATTTTTCTCTCATCCAGGATTTTTTCAGCTTAACCAAAGCTTTGATCTATTTCACGGTTTTTATAGTCAGAATAACTGGATGCAAAAAATAGCTTCATTTGAAGTGAAGTATTTTTTTGAAGTAGTTTAATACTAGACTAAAATAGCTTAATATTTTGTCACTCATACATAATTAGGGATTTATAGTGGTGATGAAGGGCTTATTTCTATGATGTCACATGATGCTGTACCCGTCATGCTCTGTCGAACCATTCTTGTAGTAAAGACTCCATGAGGTGTGTTAAATATTTGGTTAAATATGAAAGAAAGCTTCTAGATGAAATTTGCCATGTTCCTTTTTTTTCTTTTGAATGCACACAGATTAAAACATGTTATACTCTAAAAGTAGTGCTATACTCAAAGACATGTTTATTTAGACTATATTTTAAATTTTCTAGTTAAATCCAGTGGTCTGGACTGAATATAGGGCCTTTCAGTTCATATTCAAGTGTGGTACCACTAAACTAGACCCTTTACTCCTACATTCTAGTTTCTATAAAGCTTAAAAATAATGTTAATAATTTATTATTGCCTATATATACATTTGTATAAAATTATTTAGAAAATATGTATAGTTGAGTTTTATGTGCCAATCATAAGACTGTACATATGTAATGTTGACTTCTGAAAGGAGAAATTTCACAAGGAGAAACCGCACTTAAAAGTTAAAATGTACCATGATACTGCTACTGATTTGTATTATTCTGTGTTTTAATACAGATGAAAATGATATAAAACATATAAAGAATTTCCTAATTTTTGACCTACTCTTAAAGTATTCCTAAACCCTGTCTATACTACATGTCTTGCAAGACCTTAGTGCTGAGTTGGACGTGCATACTCTTCGGTACCAGTTTCTGCTTTATCTCATTGGACTTCCACTTGCCAAAGACATCCACCTTTTCCACCTTTTCTTTTTCTCTTGCTGCTGAGTACCTCGTTCTTTATTCCCTCTGTTGAAAACAGGCTGTGTGCCATTTATTGCTTCTGGCACTGAACCAGACTTCAAAATGACATTTAATAATACCAGAGATATTAGCCTCCAAACTGGGCAGGAGTCAGTTAATATCACCAAAATGATCAACCTGGATTGGAACAGTTTGAGGTAATTTGTCCTTGTGACCCAAATAAGAAGGTCATTATAGCTTATACTCCTCTGGATGCTACCTTTGAGGTAACTTGTCCTTATGACCCAAATAAGAAGGTCATTATAGCTTATACTCCTCTGGATGCTACCTTTGAGGTAATTTGTCCTTATGACCCAAATAAGAAGGTCATTATAGCTTATACTCCTCTGGATGCTACCTTTAGGCCTGCATACAAATGGGATGTCAAAATCAATTGGCAGTTCTAACACTATTGTTTTCAGATTGTGCTTCAAACCTTTGTATTTTTTTGCAAAACCTATTAAATTTAGGACTGTAAAATAGAAAACCAACATCACTTGGAATCAAGAGATCATTAATCTTTTAAAAATATTCCCATTATTGTATCAGGTATTGTATTATATGATTTTTTTTTCAACTAAAGGCAAATTGTCTTTGGAAGACACTGAAAACAGTATGATAAACAGAATTCTGACATAGTTCTGCCAAGAGTAGGCATAGACCGGAACCATTCTGGCAATAGCTTTGGTTAAGGTCTTCGTGAAGCTCATCAAATGCTTAATTGGCACATTACCCATCAGGGGGCTAAGAGCAGAGTTAATGTCCTGGTCAGTTCATTTAGCACAGCCATCCTGGGACACTGGTGTTTTTGGAATGGATGTTACAACATGGACCACGTGCAGTTTCTCTGGTAATAGGAATTGCTGCCTTTTCTGGCTATTACTTAAGCCCCCTCTCATCTTTCTCAAACTTGCTCTATTTCACTAAATGCACTTCCTTCTTTTATTATTTAAATGATTAATCTTAACTTTATGGGAAACACACTAATACTGAACAATCTCTTGATCCCTCGTGGTGTTGGTTTCCTGTTTTACCATCCTAAATTTAATAGATATAGAAAAACTTTAATGTTTTGGCAAACAAATACAAAATGTCACTCTTGATGTTTTTTAGAGTTTGGTCTACCAAGTGCTCAGAGCCAAAGCCAGGGTATCAGCCCTGTCAGCTAAGCCCAACCTTTCAAGCTGAAGTATGTCTGCCAGGCCATCATTTGCTTAACTGTTCAGTAAATACCAGCCTTAATATCAAATAAATCAGAGAAGGGCCCCTTTAGTGCTACTTCTTTTGATTTGTGTTTAAATTTGAGCCCATTTATTATTTCTGTCATAATCAGAGTTTGAGAAATATACCATAAGCAAGATATTATACAAGTCCATGTGACTCACATCTATTACTTAACGGCTTTGTTTGGTTTTGTCTTGTTTAACGTATTTTTCTCTCTCTTCTATCATTTAACATCTGGATTATAATTATGTTTTAGAATAATCACACTATGCCTGATCTCTCCCTATAAAATTATACTTTAATTATATAAGTTAATCATTTCAGTATCACTGCATCTTTCTATTAATGTCTACATTCAAAACTTGAATGTTTCTTTCCCACATTATTTCTACTCTCACAACAAAGGCAACTCTTCCGAAACTTTAAAGTATTTCACCACAAGACACTTATGACTTTTTTGAATCGAATTTTCTGTATTTTTATTAACATTCAAGCAAATATGTTTTAAAGTTGGATCTCCTAAATTGTCATCTCTGGACATTTAGCATTAATATTTTCTCACTTTGAATCTGTTATCAATCTAGAATTCAGGATCCATTCTAAGGCCACCTGCTCTTCTCTCCTACAATTCTTATCAAACCCTACACTGGTATTTATTTTTAAATAACATGAAATATTACACGTGCATTTCTCTGAATTTCCTATATCTATATAACACTTGTATATAGTAGATTTTCACTTATATATATTGTTTGATTGACTAGTTGATTAAGCAAGAACCAAGTAAGTACTATTTTGACCTTCATATATGTACTATATAATATGACCTTTTCTAAAGAATTCTCAAGGGACTTGGAAATAAACTTTAACCCTGAGCCACCAGAATGAATTGTGTATACAGCTCAAGAAATAGCCCCCATGGAATGAAGGTGCTGTATTCTGTATACTAGTGTTCGCTATAGTTTACTCTTCTGTCTTTATGAATGCAGAGATCAAAGAACTTAACGTTCACTACCTTATACTTTTATTTAAGGTATTTCTTAAGTGGTAATACAGCTAAAGAGAAGAATTATTACTGGTGGATGCCCCACAATAAATAGATGACAGAACAAATAGTCTCTTTGTCTCTCTCTCTCTCTCCATATCCAGGACAGAACTCATGACCTAGTGCTTGCCAGGCAGGTCAGGTACTTATGCACCTTCCTAGCACTATTGATAGTGTTGTAAAGACAATATAGCCTGGTATGACTGAAGCTCTTGAGTTGGTGCAATTTGACAGAGACCTTGAGAAACAAGGCTGGGAAAGATCCAGATCTGTGTCCATCAAATATGCAAAGGAGAGATACATGAAAAATAATCAAATCTACCAAAAAGTCACAGTGTTGCTCCCAATTGTAAAAAACAATTTAGACATCCTGCATCTGGTAAATCTGGTAATATATCTCTATCTCTATATCTATCTATCTATCTATCTATCTATCTATCTATCTATCTATCTATCTATC
>PVKA01018422.1:31753-43993 GCA_004027165.1 Ctenomys sociabilis | reverse complement strand
ACTTCAACTTTGGTTTCAGCAAGCTTTGGGTTAATTATTATTGGACTCTAGCCACTTCCTCTGAAACTCAAACAAGAACACTCTGCTTCTTTTGAGAACAAAGGGGAAGGACCTGTCCTTCTCAGAGGGCTTGGCATTCCAACGCCCTATCCTTTAAGTTCCCTAGAAACGAGGATTTCTTTATGTTATGAGTCAGAGCAGGCCTGAGTTCCTTATCTCTAAACCGGTCCTGATTTCCCCACAATCTACCATCCTGTGTTTACCGTATCTCTTCACTGTACCTTTTCTTCTGTGTTTGATGTAGCAGTGCTGCATTGTGGTCCAGAGCCAATAAGAACTAACTGCATCTTATAGACACGTGTATAAATCTTGTATCAGCAATGCCTGGGTTCACGAGCTTAATTCTTTCCATGATTCTGGTCTCAAACTACATTGGACAAGAACTGAATCAAATTCAGCAGTCAGGTTCAACGTGGACCTCATGGGGAAATTTGATCCAGTTCTCATCCAGTTCAGTTTGTGGCCAGAACCATGGAAAGAAGTAAGTTGGTGGAGTCAGATGTGTCTGTCTGTCTGTCTGTCTTATATAATGTCCAGACTGTGGGCCAGGCTATCTATTGATTCCACATCTGGAGAGCTACCCTCTAACAAGGCAACCGACCCGGACATATCCCTATTGAGAATCAGAGAATTGGAGGCACAGCCCGCAGGGAAGAGCTGCATTTCATCACTGAATGAATGTTTACACACATTTAATATTTAATCACCAATAGTGGTCGGACAAGATATTATGTCGGCTTCTAGTACTATGGACAAACACTAGGGAGATAACAAGGTAGAAAGTATTAATTATTGAATCTGTGATATAATTCAGCTATCAAAAATAAGTGAACAGCTCCACTCTCTTCATTCACTGATTAGAGACATCTGCTATAATAATGTCTATAAGTATAATATCGTGTATGCACCTTGTACGACACCAAAACATTACAAAAAGTTTGCAATGTATTAATTTATTGAATCTGTCCTGTTAATTTGTCTTGAAACTGTCTCATTGCAATTTGTTCTTCAATTAAAAAAATAATAATAAAGAAAAAAACCCCACTAATTGGAAAGATGCAATGGCCGGAATCCTCCTCACAGTCCCCACAGGACTTCCCTTTGCTTTGAGCACGTGTTGCAATGCTCTTGCAGTGTGTCTTTTGCTGCAGTAACTTTTAAAACTTTAAGCATTCCCTGCACATCTCCCTCCCTCCTCATAGCTAGTGATGGCTGGCGTTCCTCTGCAGTGGCCGCCCGCAGAGGCCCTCTTCTTGGGCCCTGGGGTGTCTCTGCCCGCAATGTGCCTCCTCGCCTCAGAAACCCTGTCGTTATACTTTTGGGGGCATTCACTAAGCTCGGTGAAGACGGCTTATTCATATTTTCTTTCTAGAACCAGTTGCTTCCTTTGGACTCTCACAGTGTAGCTACATTTTGCACATGCTGCAGGGTTCATGGAGTCAGTGCTTGGCATTTTTTACTTTTTTAAGCAACGAAAGGGATAAAAACCTTGGAACAGTTCCTTAGGAATTTGACACATACATTCCAGGGCTATTAAGTAATTGCTGCCCAAGGCAAAATGGAACAAGATTTTTATGGCCCCATCCTGTGTTGATAGAGCAGGCAGGTGAGTCACTGCATACATTTTCCCCAGAAAATAAATGCTTTTCTGTGACATGAGCTGGTCAAGAGAACCAATGGCTTCCAGAGCTTGGAGTAATTAAAGAGCAATGTTGGTTCCAGGGCTTGGACATTGGTGGTGACCCACGCTGTGCTTGGGCCATCTGATCCCCGTCAATGACTTCCTTCATTTCCTCCGCAGGACTCATCTTGTTTCTAAGGCACCTGAGGCTTTCTTACTGGTCTTTAGAAAGCACAGTGTCTGCTGGCAAGTTATTTGCTCCCCGTTTATGTTCATGGAACAAACACAGTGAGAGGGGCCCTGGGCTAGAATCTGTGGGCTTGGTGTCCTTCTTCAGCTCGCTGTCTCCCCTCAGTGCGTGGAGACAGCTCCCTAACAGTGTCAAAGCGGAAAAGCTATGCAACGGATTTGACCGCAGATGTGGTTAGCAGGGAATGGAAGAGTAAAGGTGGTGGCCGATTGTCATGCTTGCATCTGAGCACCATGGCCCTTTCTCTGTGTGGCAACAGTGACACCAGTCAGTTTGTCCCTGCCATGATGTCCCTTAGCGTTGGGAACATTGTGTCTAGCATTTTTAGTGCAGAATGCTGCCTTCCATTGAAATGAACGTGGCGAGCCGCTTGCCTGTCGCCACAAAGCTTCGGTATTTTCAAGCTGTGTTTGGATATTTACACAGAGACAAAGATGATACCCAAAGCTATTGCTGTGGTGGGTTGAGCAGTGGTTGGCCTGGAACCCAGCTCAGCAGAGCCAGTGGCGCTGGGGGGAGGCCCACCTGCGGATCGCTGCCTACAGCGTGACACAGAACTGGAGGGGAAGTCGGTGCTGGGGACTCTCCCGCTGATACAGGGAAGTAAAACTCCCAACCTGACCTGCATGAGTTCGTGTTCTCTAAAACCAAAGAATGAATTTTAGGAACAAATAGAGGTTGAGGGTAAAACTTTATTGGAAAGAAAAGCTTCTGTTGGTGAGGGACAGAAGGAGGGCCCGAGCAGGTTGCCCGGGGAGGCTGTGTCTTCCAGGGACTTGTATAGTGTAAAGCCATGTGGGGCTAAGATGGAATGAACGGGAACTTGCTTAGGTGTGGGACAAAACTATGGTCAACCAATGGGATTACAAGCACCAAGTTGATTAGGCCCAGGACCAAATGGGGAAGCGAAGCCTGTGGTGAGCAGGCATGAATAGGGACAGGGTCTCTTCCCCGCGGGGGTTGGGCTAGTGACTCACTTGGGTCTTTTCAGGTGATCGCTACCTATTCAGAGCATCAACCCCAGGTGCTACTCTTTAAGCATTTGTTTGGCCTTCAGGTCTGGTTCACAGCAGGAGCATCCCTCCCTCCCAGAGTTATAAGACATCTTGGCTCCTGTATTATCTCTTTCCAGAGCCTGACCCTGTCTGACTGCCTAGAATATCTCTAGCTAACTCAGCTGCCTACAGCATCGCCCAAGTGTGTGGCATTAATTTTCCTGATGGAAACTCAGCTGTTCTCATCGCTGGAGGCGCTCCGGTCCTGTCACTGAGGATGGCTGCGGTTCTTTCCCGGGAGCTCTGGTCCTTACCTTGAGCGTCGCTTCCTGGCTCCCATGCAGACCCCCAGCCCGCTGGCGCAGATCCTTCATCCCGCTGGTGCAGACTTTCCGGCTTCCACCTCTGGCCTTTGGGCCTTTGCTTGCACGAGACAGTGCTGTGGACGCTGGGTCTCCAGTGGACTCGTTCAGGTCCTTGTGGCAGGGTCCAGATCCTCAGCAGGATGCTTTGGGTCTCTTGCGCATGGACAGATCTCCTGCAGTCTTCTGCATTTGACTTTTTGGATGAATAGTATAAAATAATCCTATAAATTATGTGTCCTGTAGTAAATCTTTCTCCTTGTAAGTCATGATTAAAACAGCTACCGTAAAACTTCCTTTTTAGGAAAGAATAGTTCTTTTGATAGAAATAGAATAAAGTTAATTGGAAACCAAACCAAACTAAACCAAGCACTTTAAACCCGGGAACAATGAAGGAACTTTTTTTATTTATTTTTTTAAGTTGAGAAGGATTTTTTTGTGGCTGGCTCAGGCTGCCTTAAGGGTGCATCTGGTAAGGCATGGGGAGCTGGGGATCGAACTGTGGTTCCCTGTGCCTGACAGGATTGCCCCAGCAGGCGCTTAAACAACTGAGCTAACCTGCAAGTCCCCCTAAGAAACTTTAAATCTTTCAGAGCCTATTTTAAAGTTGTGTTTCCAGCACGAGGGGCTCCATCTTCAACCAATTTTGCAGTATTTCCCTGTTTTCCCAGGAGAGTCTCTCTCCGGCCCAGGCGTTGGTGGACAGGCTGCCCCGTCCCCGCTGGGCCCGAGACGCAGTGCGTGCGTCTGCCTGCCCCGGGGTGCCCGCGCCCCCCAGCGGCCGGGGCCATCGAGAGTCAGCTGTAGGGGTTCCTTGATTCAGAAACAGGTGTGTGCTTTATTTATTACTAACCCAACGTACAACACGTGCCGCGCCGGGGTAGCGGCGCAGGAGCGCAGCGGCTGAGCGTGCGCTCCGTCTCGGCTTGGGGTCTTCCTCCAGGGGACCCCCTCAGTCCCGACTTGGAACAGGAAGTTGCAACCTGCTACCTTTTGTTTGTTACTTTTATTTTTGAGGGAGATCTGAAGATGGAAAACGAACAGCAAGAAGCTTAAACATAAGGGGTGGAGAAGATCCGGGCGGGAACAGGGAACGGATGGGAGCTGGCATCACACCGCACGCCTGCCAGTGGCGCGGAGGGGTGGGGGGACCTCACCTGGGACCGGAAGAGGCCGGTGGCGAGCGGGGAGCTGAGGAATCGGTGACTGTGGGTCAGCGCTGTGCAGGTGCGGGGCTGGGGCTCGCGGTAAATCTGAGCCCCCCGAGCCAGGAGAGGCTTCCTGGGGTGACTCACGCCCCAAGGTGGGGCTTGAGGGCACAGGGTGGGGATGGGGTGGGTGAGGCAGGCGCGGGATCCTCGTGGATAAGTCACGTACTGTAAACACGAGAATTCATTCAATAATATTTATTTATATACATGAATATTTATTTAATGTTGGCCATGTGCCAGGCACTGTTTTTCAGTAAACAAAACAAACATTCCTACTCTTGGAGCTTCATTATAGCAGAATGGTAGAAACCCTAAATGCACGCACACATGCGTGTGCGTGTGCACGCACACACACGCACACACACACTCATACACACTCACACACACACACACACACACACACTCGTGAACTGTGAGGCCGTGGGGTGCAATCATACGGGAAGGGAAGAGAAATAGCAAGCGGAGGTAGGGTTGACCTTTCATCTTCCATGATTGGAATGCAGGTCTCTGACATACGAAATTAGGAAGGGAGAAATGGCACTTCAAGCAGGTTCAGCAGGGTGAGGCAGACCACGCTGGAGGCTGAGGTGGTAGGATTGCAAGTTCGAGCCCAGCCTGGGCAATTCAGTGAGATGTTGTCTCAAAATTACAGACAACAAAAATAAAGAGGGCTGGGAAGTAGCTCCGTGGAAGGGCCTGGATTCAAGCCCTAGTCTCTCTCTCTTACATACGCACACACAGAAAGAAAGAAATTTGCCAGTTAGTATTAGAAGAAATAGCTACACGGTTGGGAGAGGAAGAGGCCTAGCCGGAGACCGACCAGGGGCGGCTCTTTCGGGTAGAGCTTGGCAGGGCTGCGATATTCCTGTTACTCAGAGTAGGAATGTGCTGCCCCTACTGCCTGGGGCTGGGAGGGGCTGGAAGGAGGCAGGAGAAGCCAATGGGGGGTGTATTTAAATGAGCACGGGGGTGCGGCCAGGCGGAGTCTGCGTGGGCCCCTCCAGGTAGGCAGGTCACCTGGCAAGGACTCTGGCTTTTGTAGTAGCAGTAGCAAAGTATGTGAAAATTTGAACTCATCCAAATTCATTTTTTTTCTTTTTTTTTTTTTTTTTGTCCACAGGGTCTCACTATGCAGCCCACATTCATAGTGATCCTCCTGCTTTCTGCCTCCCTAGTGCTGGGATTACAGGCGCGCGCCACCACGCCCGGACTCCAATCGCCGGCTCAGCGCACCCGAAGGCAGGGCCGGCGCGGCAAGCGGAAGCAGGGATCGAACCCTGGTCCCTACGCTTACCTAAGCAAGCGCTTAGTCCGCTGAGCTATACCGCCGGCCCTTCCAAATTCAAATAACAGTTAAAGAAGCCAGTCATGACTCTGGGCAGGACCCCCCCCCCACCCCTCCAAACAGGGACACAGGGACACTCGCCTCGAGCTGCCGTGCTTCCCTGAGCCCCTCTGGTCATCAGGAATCCTGGGTACCGCACAAAGACGCACAGCTGTTATACATTAGCAAGACAGGGAAGGGGTGTCTAAGGAGAGAAGAGCATTCACTTCTTGGCTTGATGGTGACGCATGGGCTGTAGGTATGGGGTGGTCACATGAGGCCTGTCCGCCGGCACGGTGACAGTGGCATGTGGAAGGCTATTAGAGTAAAAGATTTAGATTAAGGTGGGTTTTGCTTCAATAAAAAAATGTGTTCCTGCTATGAAGGAGGAGGACATTCTAAGTCATCAGGTAAAGCAGGTAAGAACCAGGCAAGCCCATCCTGGGTATAAGTGTGATGCTGGTGGCGGCAGCAGGGGCCACGGCAGCGGATGGTGAAACCCGTGTCGCTGGCAGGCGTGCCACTCTCAGCAGGAGAGGCTGTGGTAAAATTGAGAAGTAGCGCCCCTGGCCCTCTGGCCTTACTCCGTGACACCTGACCCTGGGCGTGGGCACAGCGGCTGGCAGGTGCAGGTGCCCTGGGTAGCGACAGCCTAACTGGGGCACCTCCCTCCTGGAGCAGCGGAAGCCCCTGTTAGTGGGATTTCCAGGGCTCTGTTCCCTTAGCCCCTGACCGTGATGTCTGAGGCTGAACCTTCGCTACCGCGCGTGTGTGAGTGACAGGGTAAAGTGCGGAGGGCGGAGAGGGCTCCTCCGGAACAGCAGGTCCATCTCACCCACTGCTGGGCAAGGCAGCCGCTCAGGAGCAGGAGGCGCCTGTGCGGCCACGCTCTGGCTCGCTCGGAGAGGGGCCGGGCAGGTCTCCCAAACTCACAGGCGCTCTGGACCCGGTGTCTACACCGGAAGCAGGCATCTGATGTTTTTTTTTTTTTTTTTTTTTTTTTTTTGTCTTTTTGAGACAGGGTCTCACTATGCAGTTCAGGCTGGCCTTAAGCTCACTTTGTAGCTCAGGCTGGTCTCGAACTCACAACAATCCTCCTGCCTCCGTCTCCCGGGTGCTGCATCTGATGGTTTTTAAAAGAGAATATATATATTTTTATTCTTTTGGAAATTCTTTCTGTTTTTATGGTGGCTGCCACCAGTGGACCTGTATCTTGCCTCATTCCTTAATCGAAACCTGAGCTTCGGGTACATGTTTCTGCAGGTAAATTGGTGCCAGAGAATCATTCATACCAGCTTTGTCCCCAGGGAAAATTACTGGATCCGGGCTTAGGACGTGTGGGTGACTCTGACAGCCTGACCTTTCAGAAAATAATCTCACGGATTAGATGGGAGTTTTGCAGGTAAATTTATGAATCCTTAACTGGCTCACTTTGTGCGGCTAGGGACTCGCTGTGGGCTTCCAGTGTGCTCTTCCCTAAACATTGGAGGGAGATTTTCAACTCCTAATAGAATTTAAAGTAATAATTCATTCTCTTTCTGCAGGCGCTACTCATCCGTATGTTTAATGTGTGTTTTGTGGAACTGAGGACTTTGGTCTGGCCAAATGCATAGGCAGAGCTGTCATACACTTTATGAATCTTTTCTAAGACTGAAACATTGTGCCCCAAACTAGCATAGTCATATTTCCTCCCCAACTTAGTAATATTGTTATAAAGTCATTATAAAATTTTCCCAGGTCTCATTAGAACAGTTTTCCTAAGTATTAAAGTGACATAGGCAGAAAAATCTGGAAAACCCAACAGAAAATAAACATAAAAATCACATTCCCTCAAATAATAACGTATTGATACTTATGTATGTTATTTTCCAAGCTTTTCTATATTTAATGGGATCCTGGAACCATTTTTAGATGGAGTGAAATAGTCTCTGCAGGGCTGGAGATAGCTCAGTGACATGGGCAAGCACAAGGTCTTGAGTTCAGTCCCCAGTACCAAAAGGAAAATCTTTGCAAACTAAAACCGACAAAAAAAGATGACGGGCTTTCCAGGCTGAAGATTCTCTGCGGTAGGTTTGAAGAGGTAGTCATACAGGTCCTGCTCCCTCTGCTGGAGAGTATCTTTCTGCTTTGCATTTTCAAAATAATAGTGACCTATTGTGGTGGCACACACCTATGATCCCAGCACTCCGGAGGCTGAGGCAGGAAGATGTGTGTGACTTCGAGGCCAGCCTGGGCTACAAAGTGAGCTCAAGGCCAGCCTGAACTGCATAGTGAGACCCTGTTTCAAAAAAACAAAAAACAAAAAAACCAAACAAACAGTGGGAGGGCTCGCCCATCAGCCTAGCACTCAGGAGCTGAGGCAGGAAGATTGCTGTGAGTTTGAAGCCAGCCCAATGCTCTGGGTTGAGGTTGTAGCAGACAGACTCGGTGCAGCACTTCTTCTGCAGCGTGGGGTCTGCTCACAGGCCTTTCTGTCGAAGGAGCAGGGAGCGCCTTGCCTTGTGCTGAGCATATCAGGTCCAAGCTATTTAGGGAAGGTGTCCACCAGGGTCACCTCAGAGGGTCGAGTCGCTGCATTGCTGCTCTTTGTCTTTCCTGGTTGTTTTCTGCCAAGCATTTCCCGCGGCTCTTCTGGTCTTGGTGATTCGTGACCCACTGGCGCAGTGATGGCAGGGGGCTTCTTACCCAGGACACTGTGGTCACCACAGCCGGACTTTGGTGGATTTTGCTGCCCTGCTCTGGGCAGGGAGGAGCCCATGTCGCCCTGTGGAAGCCCTCGCTTCTCAGAGGCTTCTGCCTTCCGATTGCCCTGAGATCAGCCTGGAGCCCTGGCTCCTCCCCCTGGCTTGGACACTTCCCGGTGGCCTGGCCCTTAACCAGCCCTAGTCTACGCCCTGCTGCCACCTAGCAGTGCCTGTGGCCGGGGCCGTGGGGCCTTTTCTTCACCTGTCCTCGACCATCCCTGTTCCCAGGGGCCTCGGAGATGCTAGGGCCAGATCTTGATTTAAAACCTCCTCCGCTGGAGCTTCCTTAGCAGGACATCGGGGTTCAGAAGCAAGAAAGGCCTCTAGTTTTAACAATGGAAGTCTGTATTGCATGGCCAGAGGGCAGAATGACCTGTCAGGTCCCATCACCTGCGGTCCTGCAGGAGAGGAGCTCAGGGAAGCCCTGGGTGGAAAGAGAGTGCGCTGCGGGGTAGGAGGGCCCAGTCGGGGTTCTCCAGCCTCTCACTAGTGCATTTTAAAAGAATCGTTAGAGGGGAGAGAGCGTGAAAGGTAGTAAGTGAAAACCCGGTGTCCCCCTGCTCCGGGTGTGTTCCTCATGGTGACCATACCTCCGGAGACCCGGGTTCTGATTGATTTTCCTTCGTGAGTCAGGAGGATTTCCGATCCGGGAGCGTGTTGCCACTGCGACCAGCAGGAGGCGCCGTTGCTCTTTGCATCTCACTGGATTCCGCAAACCCGGCGGAGGTGTGAGACTCAGTTACCGCCCTGGTGGCTTGGTTCCCATTGAAATTTTGTGAAGGACAGTGTGACACAGTTTAGTGAGCAACAATGCAGTCACCTTGGCACACTGTCCACTTTCCAGAAACTTTTAGAAAGTTAGAAGCAAACTATACCCTTTATCTTAATTTTCATCCTAAGCATGAATTACTGGGGGGAATTACCTAATCTTTGAAAGGCACCAATCCTAAAATAATGTAGGTAGTGTTTCTCTTTTTTTAAATCATGGTTTTTGGAATTTAACCCCGGGCCTTCACATTGAGCTTCTTCCCCAACCCTGTGCAATATTTTGAGACAGTCTTACTAGCTTTAATTGTCTCATCTGTTGAGTTGTGGAAGCTGATCTCAAACCTGCGTCTTCCTGCCTCAGCCTCTTGGAGTGCAGGGACTGCCGGTGTGCAGCACCACGCCTGGCTTCCAGATAGTTTCAAATCACGCAGGGTCATGGTTAGTAGTGTGGGAGGGTCACCAACAGAGCCTGGTGAAGAGTTAATGTCTTGCCCCTTTCCGGGCAGAGCTGGGGACCCGGGTCTCACTGTCCCGGTGCTGGCTTCGGCTCATGTCCTGCGTGGCACAGTTGCACGTCTTTATTTCTGTGAAGGTCAGTGGTAAATCTTAGGCTCGGTAGGTCAGAGGGACGCTGCTCCTACTACGAATTCTGCAGCTGGCACAAAGGTGCTGTGGGTGAGAATGGAGAGAAGGTCCTCCAGGAACTGTGTCTAATTTAGGGTTCCAGGCCTGTAGACATCAGCCAGGGCTCTGGGGCAGTCGACGCCCTCTGCCTACTCTTTGTAAACTCTGACCCTGTTCTAATTAAGAAGCAAACAATCAAATCCGAAGGTCTCTCCCTCCACTTCAGCTCTTTCTGATGTCTGGCTGTCCCCTCATGCCATCGAGGACAAAGCATTGCCGTTTTCCATTTAGAAACCTCCTGCTTCTGTCTTCTCTGCTCCAGCTCACGAGGGCAGAAAGGAAGATGAAAGCCCCAGAAAAGCTCTGAAGCAGGCAGCGCACTCGTGTAGAAACCACAGCTGCTGGAATCCCAAACTTTTAATCTTTTCATTCATCACTGAATCATTTAATCCCTATTAAAAAAAAAAAAAAAAAAAAAAAGCTGTCACAGAATGTGTGCAACAAACTCCGACTGGCCTGAGGTAGCCCAGGAAGGTCTGGGTTAAGATTATCCTGGGAGGTGATCTGAGAACATTTTTCTTTCTGCCCTTTGAACTGTGGAAAGAGAAATAAGATACGGAGGCTGCCAGTAAGGCATGGGTGCCAACATAGCAGCAAATGCAGCATCTGGGGGAAGCGTGGCTGGCACCTGGGGCAGAAGGATTGCTAGGGCGGGCACAGGAGCCCAGGTGTCTGCCCTGATCTTAACTCATTTTCTTGCCAGCGGCCTCTGATTCCTTTGAGCTAGGTGGATGAGGCTGGGGGAGGGGCGCGGGGACACCGTGAGGATGATCAATGGCCCCAGCTGTTTTAGCCCTTATGGGTTCCACTGAGCACTCACCCTTCCTCCCTGTCCCTTGGGAGGCTCTGCAGTCCTTTCCGTCCTTGTTCTGGGGCGGTGCCACAGGAGAGGAATTGAGATGCGCAAAGAGGGGAGAAGTCCTGAAGCTGGAGGAGGAGCTGCAGCCCCGCAGTCCTTCGTCCCGCTGGGGTTCAGTTCTAGAAGTTCTAATCTCGAAGTGAGATGATTCGGTGTCAGCGTCCGACATTGCTAGGGACCCAAGAACCAATCTGGGGGTCAGGAAGAGACTCAGGGGTCCCCAAGCCCTTGTCTGCTAAAGACGCTGTGGAGTGCATGAGACCCTGTGTGTCACCTGGGTCCTCTCGGAGCGCCTGCCACTTGTTATGTCTCCTTGAGGGAGCAGGGACAGGAGAAGACGGCTGACACCAGAGACAGAGCGGGGAGCAGAGGAAAGGGCCAGGGATGAGAAGAGCAACAGCGCGAGCATCTTTACATGCGCCCCCAGGGAGCCCGGCGAGCCTTGTTAGGCCGGGGCACCAGTGGGCACTGATAACAGAGGTGCGTTATTTCCAAAGCATCTTTGGAGTCCCTCGTGCTGGCTCCCCACCTGCCCACCTTTGAGGCAGTGAGTGAAGGAGGCTGGAAGGAAACCAAGCTCATGTGCCCAGCCTTTGGGGTGGGGGGCTGCTCCACTCTCACTAGGCCATGGCTGTTGGGGAAACAGCCAGAGACTCGAGGCAGGGCTCTCATTTCGGCCTTCTGTGAGATGCGGTGGAGAAGGGCGCCATTCGACCTCTGCTACCCAACGCAGTGCCGGGCGGATGGACATGGAACCCAGTCTCGGTCACCCTGGCCTCTGGTTGGTCACGAGGTGGTGTGGGTGGGTGGACGAGGGAGTGGGCACATTTGCACTGGATGTCCAGTTGCAGAAGCTTTTTTTGTTTTGTATTTTAAGGAAGGGTGTACAGGGTGTTCAGGGTCCCCTACTAGGTCAGACTCGTAGTGATCCGCCTGTTCACAGCCTCCCAAGAGCTGGGATGATAGGCGCGTTCACACCACCATGCCCAGTCTCAATTGCTGTCTCAGCACATCCTGGGGGCAGGGCTGGCATAGTAGGCCCGGGGATAGAACCCCGGCCCCTATGCCTGCTTGCAGGTGTTTTAATTCACTGAGCTGTTTGGCCGGCCCTCCAGAAGCTTTTTAGCAGCTAACACTGTAGAGAAAGAACAGAAAGAGAAGTGCTGCAAGCTGCGCCCCACATAAAACCTCTCCCTGGCTTTGGAGGCCCCTCGTCCAGCAGGCTGCCAAGCCTCTCAGCCCCGCCGCCTCCGCCTCCGCCTCCGCCTCCGCCTCCGCCTCCGCCTCCGCCTCCGCCTCCGCCTCCGCCCCGCCCCCCCCCCCCCGCCACACGTGCTCCACACTGGGCGGTGACTCACGTCT
>PVKA01018422.1:0-31653 GCA_004027165.1 Ctenomys sociabilis | reverse complement strand
ATTATTGTCTAAGGACGCTAATGACAGCCTAGATGCGAGGTCTACAAAGCAGCCATGCATGGTAAACCTGCCTTTCAGGTAGTGACGGTCATCTGCCCGCTGGGAGAGCAGGCTGAGCCAGTGAGGCCAGGGCTGCCCTGCCGGTCCCTGGATGCTCGGGAAGGGTGTGAGGCTGTCACAGCAGCCGGCATGGGGGCGGGCGGGGCCACGGTGGGCTGCGGGTGGGTGTTGTTTTTGAGTGTGGTTGAAATATTCAATAAGGTAGAAACAACTTTATTGTTTTCTCTTTGTGTCCCACCTAGAGCCAAGCTCCTTCCCATCACGTGAGCCAACGTGGTGATCTTTAAGATTCCGAGCTGGGCTGACTGCAGCAGGAATTGCAGCTGGGCAAAGGGGCTGTCGGGTGCTTCAGTGAAGCTCCGACTTCAAGACCTTCTTTGTTTATTTCTGTCTCCCCGGTGGCACCTGGCTCTTAGCAGACCCCCAGTGGGCGCTGGGGACTGTGTCTGCATGGGTTCTTTTTTTTTTTTTAGCTGTATTAATTTCACTGTAAGTTTCTTGAAAACATAGAACAGCGTCAGCAACACCAGCCATGGATGCGAGCCCACTTAGGTTAAGGCAGAAGAGGTTGTGGTCACACAAGGTAGTTTTTAGTGCTGTTGCTGTCTTCTCTTAAAACATCAGCTGTCATCTGGCCCCCACTGCAGTGACTTTCAGTGCTGTGCTTGCTGATGGCACAGACAGTGCCGGGCGGGTACTTTTCTTCCTTTCCAGTGGGTCTTGCTTGGCTGTGAACGCCTATGGCTTGTGCTAGGCCTTGGGTCCTGAGTTAATTGTTTTGTTGTTATTGTCTTTTTGAGACAGGATCTTGCTATGCAGCTCAGGCTGGACATGAGCTCACTTTGTGGCCTACGCGGGTCTTGAACTCGCAGTGATCTTCCTTCCTCAGCCTCCTAAATGCTGAGATTAGAGGCCTGTGCTGGTGATAATTTGGAAGGAAGTGATGGGTCTCCCTCCTGCCTCCTACTCTTGAGAACCTGAGAAGCAGCCTCTCTCCCAAGACTTCCTCCCCCTCGATCCGGGCTCCAGGGGGCCTGGCTCCCTGCTAGCAAGGCTGTGCTGACCGGAGTCTGAGGATGATGACGCATTTGCTGTTCTCCGCATCCAGCTCAGCATTTATAGAATCTACCGAGGCCTGCTGGCAGATGCTGCCTTCCTCCAAAAGGCCCATGGATCAAAGCCATCTATAATGAGCACTTTGCTCCTCAAAATGCTACGGATCCCGAGCATCCTGAGCAGGAGCCGTGAGTGTCTTAGAAACACAAAATCTCGGGCCCACTCAGCCCACCCAGTGCCGCCGACGGCAATCAGTACTTTAGCAAGATCCCTCCGTTAAATAAAATAAAAAAATAAAAATAAAAATCTGAAAAAAAAAAAGATCCCTGGGTTGTGTGTGTGCACGTTACAATTTGAGACATCTGATACATCAGACTTGCAGCTGGGTGACAAGTGGGAACTCAGTCTTCCCGAGGGGCTAGAGGAGAAAACCTTTACGGTGCGTGATTGTCACGAGTCTCTGGCTTGTGTATTTCCTGCTGATGACTGTGGAAAGTACCCGGTGGAACGGCGGCCTGCCCAGTATTCCTGCTTTCTGTCCTTCTCCTCTCACGCTCCCCGACTGTGCGAGTGGACCCTCCAACTCAGCAGACGTGTACGTGTGCGCTCCGCTGGGCTTGAGCCCCGCCAAGCTCTCGGTGAAGCAGTCAGCGCCCTGGGTCCTGATGGGTGGAGTTCCAGGAGGCAGCAAGTCAAGAAAACATCGGAGTCCAGAACACGGGCCGCTTGGGGGTGTGGGTAACGACAAGCTGCCCTTGGTCAGGAGGTCTGTCCTTTCTGGTTCTGAGAGCCCATTTCTGACTCATATTTTCCCAGTGTCATGGAAATGAGCTCAAATTTAGTCAGCCCTGAAACACACAAGTTCTGGTTTCAAAACAGAAAACTCCAATTGCCCACCCCTGATTTCACAGCTGAAATAAAACCCGCCCACGAATGCCCATTAAAGAGAATGGCGATGTTAAGATTTTGCAGGACGAGTCGGTAACCATTTTGGAATTGTGTGACCCGAAGCAAAAGTACGCTGGGTGTGGATTCTTGGTGCACCATTGTACAGCTGTGTGGTCCGAGGGGAGCAAGCTCACTATTTCATCCAAGACTCAGTTTCCTCTGCTCTAAAAGGTAAAAATGCAGGGTTTGTAGCCTCTGTTAAATGAGACCACAGATGCACAGTACCGTCCAGAACAGCGGCTCCTTGTAGCACTGCGTGTGTGTGTCACAGCGTGAGGGCAGGGTCTATGCCTTGACATGAGCGCAAATAGACTTACAGTGTTTGACAGGTGACTGACGATGCTAGGCAAGGAGTTCTCATTTAAATTTCAGAGAAAGGTTTTGGTGAGTAGGACAACAGATGTACTGGCGTGTTCACACACATGTGCGTGCGCATGCTGTCTCTCTCTCTCTCACACACACACACACATGCATGCGCATGCTCACACACACTCCGATTGCAAGTTCTTAACACTCCTATTAGGTCACCAGACCCTTAGGTTGTGAGAGGCACCGTCTTTTCCTTTCTGCATGACCTCAATGCAAATCTATTTGAGAAATGCTAATCCTCTTCAGAATGATGGAGACACAAAGATGTCGTAACAGAAGATGGGCGTGTGTCGTGCCCATGGGATGAGCTCAGGCATGCGGTGAAGCCAGAAACCCAGCACTGCCAGGCTGTGTGACCACTCGGGGCAGTGCTAACACCAACTATTTGAAAAGCAGCTACTGAGTACAAAGCACGCGAGAGGATGGCACGGGATGCGGAGCACTGTGGAGCGCCGTTGCCTCCAGCGGGTGCAGTGCATGCCCGGGTCCTAGGCCCGGACACTTGGAACCCAGGGCTGGGAACCACAGCCTCGCCAGTGGGTCCTCTCTGGGAAGGTCTCATCCTTCCCAGGTAAGGAGGACATTGTTTCCCTCCCTGGAAGCCAGACCAGCTTTCAGCCAAGCTCTGTGGCTGTGCAACACGTCAGCCTCGGTGTTTATGCGGAGGGAAGCTGTTAATGCCCCTGGAATGAGGAACTATAGACGCAGTCAGAGGGAATCGATTCTCTTGGAAGCTTTGAAACTTCATCTGTGGTATTGGATCAGGACTTCTGTAAAGGCCCACTGCACTGTTACCTAAGAATCCCATCAGTTTTTGGGAATGCAAAGGGACTTTTCAGCCCAAAGTCATTTGTTATCACTAAGCAATTAACAGCCTTTTTGTTTTAAGCTGTACCATTTCACTAAGCCCTTGCTGTGTAAACAGCACAACACAGTGCAACACAACACAGTGCAACACAAAACAAAATGACAAAAACAACCCAAAGTCAAAACAACCAGTGTTTTATTTGTTCCCTGATCTGTGGTCAGAATTTGAGTCAGCTCAAGGAGAAGCCTGTCGGTGCTCCATGACATCTGGCTCAGAGCTGGCTGGCATGGCTGGGCCACGTCCACAGCCTAAGGGACTGCTGTTGGCTGGCTTCCCCATCGTCCCTCAAGTGGCCTGTCCACTTGAGGTGATCTTAGGCCTCCTCATGGTACAATGGTCTCAGGATAACTGAGCTTCTAGTACAGGAGTCGGCTTTGGAGAGGGATTCCTGGCACACAGGCATTCCTCAGGCTTCCGCTGCTGTCCGGCACGCTGACCTTCCACTGGTCATGTCAAGTCACTGGCCAGGCCCAGAGGAGACAGGCAATGTAGACGGGCATGAGTCCCAGCTGTGCATGTTCACTGGAGCCAGCAAGATCTCAGGCTCCCTGCTCCGGAGATTAACAGTACACAGTATGATAACCATTGTTAATTTTCTATCATCTTGTTTTGAAATCTATTTTTTTCTCTTTAAAACAAAACAAAAAAGAAAATAATCTTTTGGTATCCACTTTCTATTGTGAAAGACTAAAGAGGCATTTTATATAATTATGGTCCGCCTTTGCTTCGCATTGATGAAAGGCCCCAGTGCGCTTCCATTGTGAAAGACTAAATGGTCGGTGTGTAGCCACAGGGGAGTGTTGCTTAATGCTAATATGAGAAACCATTGGAAATAGGTTGGGGTTTTTCTCTCAAAGAAGTGGCCTGGCTTATTACTTACTGTAAAGTACATTTTCAAATCTCTGGGTCAAGGACAGCCTGCTAACAAGATGCTGGTACCTACCTTGGACTTAATTCACTCACAGACTTGTTGGCTTTTTGTACATTGCTTTCAGTTCAGGAGTCCATACCTTGCTTTGGCTTTTCAATAACGCGTATACTTAGCATCAGCTTTAGCTTGTTAGGAGTTTTCAAAAACATGGGATGCTTTTTCATTTCAGATTTCCCCGGGGGCGAGATGGCCCTTCTGCACCTGGAGCCTCCTTACCTCTTAAACAGAATGGTCCAGCGGCACGAATGCTGCATTTTCTTCAAATGCTACTATTCTTTGGATTTGAAATTGCAGGCGATTCCTTGTTTAACTACTAGAGAAATATAAAATGTGCACTTGGAAAATACTATAGCAACCTGTGACTTCTGTAAGGAAAAAATGGCTTAAGTGTTCCTTAAATTCAATTTTTTTTTTCTTAAATTCAATTTTTTAAAGGCCAGTGAGATAGCTCAGTGGTTTGATCCCTGGTCCCACAAGCCACCCTGCCCCTGCCTCTGAGGCATGCTGAGCTGGTGAATGAGTCCGGGCGTGGCATATGCCTGTTAATCCCAGGGCTGGGAAGGCTGAAAAACAGGAGGCTCACTACAAGTCCGAGCTGCGTAGTGAGACACTGTACCAAATATATAAACAAAAAAAGTTCAAGCTTTTAGTCATTGGTGTTAGGGAAATGGTTAAAAGCGATGAGAGCTGGGGAAAGACAGCTCCCCGCTATGACCCTGGCAGGTTCCCGCTATGACCCTGGCAGGTCCCTTCTGCAGAGACACTGGCTATTTCCCCTGGAAAAGAAACACTATGTATGACCTCAAGTGTGCCTTGAGAGTGACATGTGGGCCTCTTGGCAGTTTTTCTTTTTTCTTGAGAAGGGCCTTGCTACATAGTCCAGGCTGCCCTTGAGCTCACTACGTAGCCCAGACTGGCCTCAAACTCATGGTGATCTTCCTGCCATGATATTTGCCAGATATTTTGATCTCTTGCATTTGATAGGATGAAACACTATCAGACAGAGCGATACATCCAAAGCATCTTATAATACTGCAAGTAAATATACTGATGTAAATATTAAGTTCCATTGTAACATTTTATACTTCTTTGGATTAGCCAGATATATGCTTAAATGACTTCTGGGTCATAGAAGAATAACTGCTAAAGTAGAGTGAGAGCAGTAGAGCTCCTCCCTGCTTCCTTCCTACGGGTTGGGCAGGTGTTTGTCAAAGCCTGGTATAAACGGAAACTTTGCTGGTTGATCCTCTGCCTCAACATGTGGCAGTAATTGACTCACAATGGCTGTTTTGGAAGGTTTGGGGGCTGACTCGAGTGTGGGAGAAAGACTACTCCATGTCACATAAAGTGAAAATCTATGCAGTTATTTTTTTATTGCGATGGGTTCATTTCTCTCTAGCAAAGTAGAAACAATTCTGTTTGGGCACGGTGGCCACTAACCTGGGTTGTGTGGCCCTAGGTCTTTCTTGGGGAATGAGCATCAGGTGGTCGCCTGGCCAAGCAGGCAAAAATGGGTAAGCCCTAACGGAGATTTTAGGTGCTCAAGTGAGACACTATTCAAATACCTGGCTCTTGCCAGAACACATGTAAACTATGACAATCACCAGAAGGTTAGTGATTATTTTCTGGTTCTGGTATTATAATCTTTTTCTTTAGCTTTTCATGTCCCCCCCCCTTTATTTTTAATGTATTTGGTTCATACACAGTCTCACTACTGAGCTCAGCCTATAATGATCCTTCTGTGTTAGCCTCCCCAGCGCTGGGATTACAGGAGTGAGCCACCACACCCAGAGTCAGTGGCCGGCTCAGCAGGCCCAGGGGAGGGGTTGGCATGGCATGTGGTGCTGGGGATCGAACCCTGGACCCTGTGCTTGCCCAAGCAGGCCCCTTTAGACTGCTGAGCTATCTCACCAGCCCTGTTTTTCTATCCTGTAAGCATCAGAAACATCAATTATTGCCTGAAAAGGAAGATGAACCCAAGTTTAATAGATGCCCAGTTCAGAAAACATGAAAAGCAATGCCTTCGAAGAGAGTGCCTGATACAGATTTTAAGATATTAGATGGCAACGGACCTCACCAACATGCACTTTTAGCTTAGCAGCTATTGCAAGAGCCACAGGACCCAGGTCTAGACCCAGAGGCGCCAGTTTGGTGAGTGTTGAGAAAACTCTTCACTGCCTGAGGCCTCAGTTTATTCATCTGTAAAGTGGGAGATTTTGACTGTCTTGTGCCTGAGGTCAGTTAACCTGTTCATATCTTGCACTCCCACATACGATCTTCTGGTGAGGCCCTGCTGGATGTGTGGATTTCTATCTCCATCAAATCTCCTGGGCCCCTTTCTAACTCATCCCTCAATGCTTCAGCCAGCAGGAGCTAGAGGGCCTGCTGAGCCTTGTTTATCTCTTGGTTGCAGAGCTTGAAGGAGCGATCTGTCCAGTGTGTGGGCATGTGTGACCCCTTCCCATCCCTCTGGTTCTTTCCTGAGCAAGATTCTGAGGACCTCTGGAGGGAATGAGTCCTGAGGCCTTGTTGTGCTTTGCAACAGAAGAAAAGACAGCGGGTAGTGTGTACAATTTTATTGGCTACAAACCAGAGGCACATGGATGGGAATCTGAAGATCGTGGTAGGGAAGCCGAGCTTTAAACTCACACATCGGCACCTTGACTTGAAAATTTCAACCGTATCAAAAGCATTAGGGCGAGTCTGATGAGATTGTGATAGAAAAAGTATTAGAAATTTCAGAGTTGGTAACTCCAAGGATCACTTTTAGCATGCACCCATTAGTGTTTAGGTGAGGACTTTCCATTGGAAAATAATAGTTTTTACAACAGGCAGAAACTTTTACTGGGCTCACACGTGCTTTTGGATCTCATTCACTTGAGAAAGAACTATTCTTCCATTGACGCTCTCCTGCATGATGGTCTTGATCTTCGGAGCTACAGATGCTATGGAAAGAGCACCAGAGAGGTCACTGCCATGCTTTCTCCACCATTTGAACCAAATCCCTGTGTGGTTCCCTGGTCTCTGCCCCTGGGGCTTCGCTGTGCCTCCAAAATGATGACTAAGCAATACGGCGGACCCTGAAGCTAAACCAAACGGTGGACCCTGAACACTATGAAATATGGCGGACCCCGAACACTATGAAATATGGTGGACCCTGTTCACTAAGTAATGTGGCAGCCTCGACTCTGCTCCAGAGAACAGGGCTATCGTCACAGAGAATTTGTCCTCCAAGATCTCCTTTAAGAGATCAAGACATTCATGCTGGGCATCCCTCGTCCAGACGCTGGCCTCTGGCCACAGGCTCTGAGGAGTGCTTTCTGCTCACGTGGGCTGTGTGGGTCCTGCACCACAGAGGCTATTATCTTGAGCAGGATTACACAGCGCTTGGAACACCTTGGCTCAAGATCTGCAGAGCGTGCCGTGTGGATGGGCGAGAGGCCAGAGATGTCTATCACGACTGGTATTCCCAAGATTTATGCCTTGTTTGCATAAGTCTTGTTGACACATCAGTCAACCAGTTCTAAATCTTAGGGAAGAACTGACACCTTTAACAGAGATGCAAAGCAAAGCTAGGTTAAAAGCAAACCTCTCTAGAGTAGATTTGGGCTATTTCATAACTCACTACATTTCCTATTCTAGATTGTGAGTAAGGAGAGGATGAAGAACCAGCTGTTGGATTTTGTGTAAGACCAACAGGTCAGCTTTGCTGTGACCTAAAACACTACTCACGTCTCATGGGACAATGGTGCCAACAGAACTGATGGGAAATTATGTGATTTATTTCTCAGGAGTTTACTAAATAGTCGCCATTACTTAATAGAGACATAACACAATTTTTTTTTTAGTGGAACCAGGGATTGAACTCAGGCCCTTATGCTTGCCAGGGAAGTGCTTATTCCACTGAGCCATCTCCCCGGCCTGACATAATACTATTAATCATTTAAATTTTCTTCACTGTTGGCACAGAAATTTCAGACAGACTGAACATCCTTTATCCAAAAAGCTGACAACCAAGTTGCTCAAAAATCCAAAATATTCAGAGGACTCATGAGATGGTGCAAGTGGAAAATTTCACACCATGAAACTTTGCTTCATAAAAACATGTTTAAAATCTTGTATAAAATTTACTCACAGGCTATATGTACAGGGTGTGCATGAAACATTAATGAATTTCATGTTTAGACTTGGCTCCTGTCCTCAAGATATCTGTGTACATTGAAATAATCCAAAATGAAAGAAAAAAAATGTCTGAAATCCAAGATGCTTCTGGTCCCTAGCTCTGTGGATAAGGGATACTCCACGCGCAACTGTGGGAACAACAGTGACTGTTTCCTGTGTTTTGTGTCACCTAATTTGTTGAATTAATCGAAGACTTCTGGCCATCTGGGAGCAAATTAAAAGTTGAATATGGAGCATTTGGGAGCTCAGCAGGGCTCCACTCTAGAATCAATAAATGTATGGGGCATTAAGAAATAATTAGATCTGAACAATGAAAGAAATTGCGTTACCTTTCGTGCTGGACTCAGCTTCTCCCATTGCCCTATACAAATGAGAAAAGTTAAAACCCGTTTCAATACTGGCAGCAGTCACCACCTCTCCTGCAGAGCCGGCCTCCTCATGCTGCTTGTAAATTCTCAGAGTTTTAATGAGGATTAGAGTCTGCCCTTGGCGTGATTGAGGTCAGGAGGTCATGGGGAAGCTGGCTCTGGAGGGGGTGAGCACGGCCTCCTGCCAACCTGGGCGAGAAAGTTCTTCCAAGTCTCCCCCTGTCCCTTCAGCCCGCTGTAGGCGTCTCTCCCCTAGGACCCCTACTAGGTTTGGGGTCTCAAGCCTGGAATCCCAGAACTTCTCTGGCTGGTCTAAGTGTGATTCCAGGATGTTTTACTTGTATATTTTGAAAAAGTTTCTAGTCCTTTCTTTTCGGTCTTAGAATGTAGTGATCCTTCTATCACAGGTTATTGCCGTTTCCTGGTGGGGTCAGAACATCAAACTCAAAGTCTAGGCATGCTCGTTTAGGACTCTTCCTGCTGTTAGGTTAGCACAGGCCCTCTACAGTTTTCAAGTTGTTATTTATGTTTCCTAGAGACTTTAATACATTCATTTTAACTGTTCTGAAAGCAGGTCTTAGCATCCAGGGAGTCCAAGAGTGTTAGTTTATACTCCCTGGCATAGGTATCTTCAGAGGAAATAGCCACCAGCCTCCGTCCCTCTAGAGCTACACTGCAGAAGGAGTGTGTGAAGTGCATGCACACACTTTAGCGTGCACACATACACACACACACACACACGCACGCACGCATGCATGCACGCACACATGCTGCCTGCCCTTTGCTCTTCCATCCCGGCCTTACCCCTCACTGCCCCCCTCCAGGAGCTGGCGGTAGGTGCTGATCTCCTTCTCCAGGTGCATCTTGAGGCCCAGCAGCACCTTGTATTCATTGCTCTGCTGCTCCAGGTCATGGCGGATCTGTAGCAACTCTTCCTCATAACGGGAAACGATCTGCTGCATGTCCTGGAGCTGGCAGGAGTAGCGAGACTGGGTCTCCAGCAGCATGCTCTCCAGGGCGGATTTCTGAAAGAGGGAAAAAACAATCAGTCTTGTGCTGGCTGGCTGGCGGCCGGGGTGCTTTGCTGGCGTGGGCTTGTTGCGTACAGAGCTGTGGCCATCACTGTGCTGCGTGAGTTGGGAGCTGCTGGCTCGGGTGTGAGAGCGGGAACTTCTGACCCATTTTGTGG
This sequence comes from Ctenomys sociabilis, assembly GCA_004027165.1. Taxonomy (NCBI): domain Eukaryota; kingdom Metazoa; phylum Chordata; class Mammalia; order Rodentia; family Ctenomyidae; genus Ctenomys; species Ctenomys sociabilis. The sequence goes on along the minus strand of PVKA01018422.1, from coordinate 21,682 downwards.
GTGTAAAACCATCGCATCAAGGAGCTCCCAGGAACTGTCAGGACTTCTCGGTGTGACGATCTCTGCCCGGCATCCAAGGTCAGGCGTGCTGTGGGACTGGGCACACACTGCCTGGTGCCGGACTGTTCTCTGCCATCTAATGCTTCTGACTTATCCCTGGCCAGGTGGAAATTCCCCAAGAGAGGCAGCACCCGGGCTTTGCTCAGCTGTCCCCCGAATGGGAAAGCCCTTTCAGAGCAGCTTGTTTAAAGGCAGCTCCCGGCTCTGCCACCCTCTTGTCCTGCACTGCCCTTCCTTGTAGAGATCCTCTTGGTCTCACACACTATTATGTGATTTGCGCTTGATGATTTCCACATTTGCTACTTGAAAGTCCACATGCCTTGGTGGTGTCACGGAGGAGGTGTGACAGAGTAGGTAACATGACCTTATAGTGGCAAAGCACAACACGTGATAGCTTCGGTGCTTGGCATTGCCACCTTGACAATGTATGTTTTTAATGTCTGTTTGCTCTCACAGATTTGCAAACCATCACATTACCAGCAGCGCAGCACAAGTGAACTAACTGTGTCCTCTCAAGACCATGGGGAGAGGAGGGCAGCTCTCGTATGTTAAGCTAGTGAGAGATCTGGAGGCCAGTGGGCTGGCAAGGACTGCAGCCGGGCTTCCGTGAGCTGTGAATGCTCAGGACCTGTGTTGAGGACCTTTTTCTGAACCATGAAGATGACAGAAAGGACTTAGACCCCAGAGCTGAGTTTGCTGGTAACAGGAAGCAGGCACAGGAATTGAGCTGGGCCAGGCCTCGCTGCACCACCTGCCATCTTGGCACCAGTGTTTCTCCATAGTGGAGCCAGAGGGTAGCCTGGCTTTCAATGGAGAAATATGGGGGTCTAGAAGCTTCCACCCCAGGATGCCACGGTAATGCACTGGTTGTGTGGCCTTGGCCAACTTCCTTAACTGCTTGGCAGCTTGGCTTCCTCATCTCTGAAATGGGGACATACAGACCTGCCTGGCAAGGTTCTGTGAGGGTTAATGGCATTTCATACAGGGAGCTGCACAGCCGGGCATGCAGAATCCTCTCCAGGAGTCGACCGAAGCTCTTGCCACGAGCCTCATCAGGAGCATACGGAAGGGGATGGGAGAGAGGCCCCAAGCGGGACTGGAATCCGCATGGCTTCCAGGAGGCCGGGGCAAACAGCGCTCAGGACTTTCCTAGCTGCACTCACCCTGCTGTGCTGTGCTTGCAGATCAATCTCCAGTGCCTGGAGGGTGCGCTTCAGCTCGTGGGTGTCACCCTGGTGGCCCTGCACAGCGGCTGGGCTGGCCACCTCCTGGGACACGGCCGCGGCCTGCAGACCAAGCACAGGTGGAGGCGTCAGTCCTGCGGCCCTCGGAAGTGGCCATCCAGGGCGCCGCCCACCACTTGCCCACCTGCTCTCTGAACCAAGCGTCCAACTCCTGGTGCTTTCTCTTCATTATAGCCTCATATTCTTGCCGCATCTCCTCCAGGACCTTGAGCAGATCCTCCTCAGGAGGGGCATCCACCTTCACGCTGACCTTGAAGTCATTTGGCACAGGCTGTCCCTCCATTTCCTGTTCCGCAAGAGAGAAAGAAAACAAGTCAGCAGCTGGGGCAAACTGGAGTCAGAAACGTTGCGTTGACTGGCAGCGGTAAAGTGGATCCTTAAAAGAACTCAGCCTAGGGGGAGCGACCACTTTTGTGGGTGAAGTTTGGGCCCCTTTTTGCTAGCACAATTATATACTTTATTTTCTCTAATCATTTTATAAAATAAAGACTAGCACAAGATAGGTGCCCACACGGCTTCTGTGAACACTAAATTAATCCCCGGTTGCAAATATTTCAGAAACAATTATGCTGCTTCACAGCTGTTTCTGTGTGCACTGACTGCACAGTGAAGCAGATTTCAGGTTGAATGTAGGTCAGAGCTTCTGGAAAGCAGTTCAGAAATGAAAACCCGAAAGGCCGAGAGAAACCTTTAAAATCCTGTACCTTGTGCCTCTGTGGGGCTGAGGCCTGTAGGATTTCAGGGAACCCAAGCACCAGCAGGAAAGGCTTAATTAGCAAGATCATCTAACCAGCTATTCAGAAGCCCTTTGATGTTCAGAAGCCGCTTTCATTTGCCTAACACGGAGATGGTTTTTCTATCATTTTATCAGCCCCAGCTCCTGGAGATGAATGGCAAATGCTTCTGGAGATCAAGATCCTTAATTTTTGCCTCAGCCATGTTTACTTTGGCCCATGGCATGTCCTCTTTGTTCTCCTGTACCCTGGGGGGCTGTGCACTGGGTCAGCGTAGGCAGCTCCCAGCCAGCCACGAGCCACCACAGCCCACTCGTGTTCCTGACCTCTGCGATTTGGTGGTGGCTTCTGACATCTGCATCCATATCACTCAAACTGGAGAAAGGGTATATCTCTGGGATTCTTTAGGGAGATTGGCAGGACTGGCATTCAGGTGCCAGGTCCCACGGTAGCCACTGAACATCCTGGCATGTGCTGGCGGCAAGCCAAGCTCGCACCTGGGCCCTGGGCGGTCCTACCTGCTCGTGCTGCTTCTTCATGAGGATCAGCTCTTTCCGCATCCCTTCCACCTCCTGCTCCAGATCCGTTGTGACGATGGTCAGGTCATCTAAGGTCTTTCGCAGGGCCTCCACTTCAATTTCTAGGTCTTTCTTTAAGGAGCGCTCATTTTCATACCTTTGTTGAGAAGCAAGGAAGAACACCCCTGGTGCTGGGAAAGCTGCAGAGACTACGCATTCTCCTTAGTTTTGAGGTCAATCGCCCAGTTTTTAAATTTAATCAGAGCCCATGAACACAATACGGTGTGGCCTCTGAAGCTGTTTCAGGCTCTGCTGCTTTTCCACTGATGTAACTCAGTAGGGAGAACAGGATAGTAAACAGCTACATACCCACCGCCCAGATTTCAGGGACCTTAGTTTGCCAAAAGTGTTTCACAGCCATGGCTTATGTTTTTCAAAACAAATGAGAGGCATTATAATGTTAACCTTGTGTCTTTTGGGGTGTGTTTATTAAGACAAAAACATTTTTCAAAATACAATTTAGAAAAATAAAACTCTCCTGTGTAAAAATCAATGATCCCTCAGTATCATCTGATTCTGGGCTCGTGTTCTAACTCCCTCCCCATAAATGCATGCTTTGCATGGGGTTTGTTTCAACTACAGCCCATTCAAGTGCTGTGCAGGGCATTTGCTGTTGCTGTATCTTTTCATCCTGGTTCAGTTAGATCTTGTGTGTCTCCAGCAGATGGGTTTTCCTTTTATAAAGGAAAACTTTATGAAACTCACACAACCGTGCACAGAAGGGACTCACTTGAGGTTGAAGTCATCCACCGCCATCCTGGCGTTGTCCATGAGCACGAGGATGTGTGCGTTGGCCACCTTGCCTTCCACGATCTACAAGACATAGAGCAGGTGATGCCCCTCCCCCGCCCCGGCCTCGGGGGCCTGCGGGCCGTGGCACAGGGGACCTCTCTGCAGCGGAACTGGGGAGCAGAGCGGATCGTGCCTGCCTGCTGAGCACATGCTAGGTGCAAGTGTGGCGAGGTCTCCGGTAAGCATCTGACCTGTGCTCAGCTTCACCATTTCTTTTTACGTGGAGCTGTGACAAGTCAGGACAGAGGTCGCCTTGAAAAAGCAAAGTGGGAATCACAAAGATTCAAAACGCCTTCTAACTTCAGGGTTCCGAACAGGCCTTATTGTTGTGCTTGAGCTCCCCACATCTGAAGACTCTAAGTGTGTAGGCTATGAGTCTTTTCTTAGTATGAACATTAGGTCAGTTCTCCCAGAGTGCAGCCATTGTTATTTTAGATGAACATATTTGAATTTGGGAATATATTCCTGTTTCTTGTCATCATGAGTGAGCAAAAAAGGTGAGTGACTGACTACATTTCCTAATAACACTAACAGCACAATCATATCCACCCCCAGTATCCAGTGCTGTTGACAAGGTGTACTTGATAATGTAGTGAATGTTTCAATGAACAAAACAGTATTATAGTAAAAGAAAGTGGCAAGAACTCTGGGCTAAGGATGCCCAAAGTGAGGGTGGGTTTTGGGGGCATTACCAGCAGTGTGCCCTTTGCTGTAACCCAGTTTTGAGGGTTTAAGCATTCCTCATGTATCAATCCCCCTTCGTAGGTGCCTTGTGTGTGTGTGTGTGTGTGTGTGTAATATATTCCATGACATGAATGCCCAATCATAGCCATTAAAACATTTACCAATCTAATTTTTTAACCATCCAATAAAGGTGCTTAAGGAGCTCCCACAGCATTACAGCTGCCAGTTAAAGATTTTCACTGGATATGCACGTACATTTTCATATACGTTAAAAGGGAATATTGTCGGAGATATTTTGAGCAGCTGTGTACACAGTATAACCAGAGAACTGGAGCGCGCTGGCCGATGCCCGGCCTTCGGGGAATGGGGCGGGGGATATTTCAGGAGTATTGTCGCACAGTGCTCTTGTGACCAAGTATTGTGCCAGACTGGACACTGGATCTCTTCTTTGGTTCTGGCTCTGTTCCCAACTGTCCGCGTGGTTTCAGGCAGGGCACTCCCTATAGTTCAGTTTTATAACTTGCCTAATAAGGAGCTCGTGCTGGCATAGGTGACCTTGGACGTCCCCTTGCTAAACTTCTGTTATTTAGTTGGGGTTTAAAGAATCCTGCGCTGCTGCCATTGTATTTACAGAGCTAATTCTGTCATTCAGAAAGAATTTTTTCAGGACTGAGCTATAGCTCAGCACAAAGACACCTTTGGGAGCTCCAGTTCTACATAGAGATTTGCTGACAACTTGGAATTGGGTCTCATGAATGTACAGCAGAGGCCTTCAGGAGTGGTAAGAGCACCCGGCCTGGAGCCCAGAGAACAGGGCTGGGCCCCTACTCCAGCTCCTGTGGGCTGAACGAGCCTGGCAGGGCCTTGGTTTTTTCTTCCATGGGAATAAGAAGCTCCACTCCTTCAAGGAGTTACAGGAGTTGGAGGACAGCAAGAAAATTATTTGGTAAAATAGCATATTTCTGGTATACTATAGATGTTCCCCAAACTATTGGAAGTGGAATCAGTTCAGAACAATGGAAACAGAGCAATTTTCTTATTAAAAATTGACCTTTTATAATTAAAGCCTGCTTGTGGAAAGCCCCAGGGTTTCTGTTTCTTTGTCTGACTATTGCTTTTGCAGTCCTGGGGATTGGATCCAGGGCCTCTGCACCGAGTCACACCCTTTTCATTGTGAGTCAGGGTCTCCCTAGGTCACTAAGCTGCAAGACTGGGCTCGCAGAGGTCTTCCTGCCTCGGCCTCTGATATCACAGGGGTGACCCCACGCCTGGCTAAGCCGGGTTTCATGTATTGGGACGCATCCCGCAGCCTCTGCTGTTCATGGGGGGCTGGGGGTGCGCGATCAGTGGCTTCCGGTCTCCCTGGGGGATTCCCATCAGCCTCTGCAACTTCTTGCTTTGCTTAGGAGGAGCTGCAGCAGGTGCTTCCTTGTCACCCTGCCTTGGGGAATTCTTCCAGGCCTTTCCTTCCAGACCTCTTAAGCTTCACTTGAGCTGAATTCTTGCAAAATGAAAAGAACTCCACGCCCCGCAGCCCGGACCCTGGGCTGAGCCTCGCTCCCCTGGTGTGAGCTGCCCCATTGCACAGGGACTCTGATGTGGTGATCAGCCCCTGGGAAGCCTTCCATGGCGCCCAGCACAGGAGCAGGAGTGGAAGTAAGTGGCTGCCTTACCCCCTGTGAGGGTTGGACCCCTTGCCAGGATTCTGCGGTTCCCAAGAGTGCACTGTGGGTGCACTTCATCAGAGGCACCGTGACCCTGTTTCCCACCCCTCTTGTTACCATATTACAATGAGGGTGCCACCTTGTAGGATTCTCCAGGGTCATGACTGGAGAATAATACGCGAGGCCTGGGGCTTACACTGTGTGCTGTAACCATTACCGGGCTTCTTCCAAGGCCCTGAGTCCACTCTTGTACAGTCTAGCTGGTGTTGGTGCTGTGTGGGTGCTCCAGGCTGGGGGATCGCCTACCAGGGACAGGAACATATTGTTCTTCCCCATAAACCAAAATACCAAAGATAGCATCCCTGAGAACCATCCAGGGAATTTTATGGCTGTGTGAATAAAATCCAACAGCAATAGTTTCCTCTCTACAGAAAGCTCTCAGCATGGATATGTGCGTGGAACACTCCACACGATGCCCAGGGTGCAGGAAGCCCTCCCTCCCTCCTTCCCTGTGACTTCTGTCAGTTGGGCTTATTTTGAATCGAATTTTTTCTGGACGTTTAGAGTAACATTTAATATCCTAAGGTAGGAGCAGGCTTCTATACCTGTTTGGGGTGTCTCCTGATGACCCAGGCAGGGACAAGCCCCTCCTAACAGTGGGTCCCTTTGGGGCTGTGTGTTCTCACCTGCAGACCTCTGTGTGTGTGTGTGTATGTGTGTGTGTGTGTGTGTGTGTGTGTGTGTGATGGAAAGATGGCCTCACCCCCAAATAGTTTAGCTGGTCTCTTCAAACCTCCAGAAAAAGCAACCTCTGAAATGAGAGTTCAGAAAAGACCAGAACCCAAAGTGGAAGGACCTCCCCGCTACTTCTGGCAGAACCCAGAATTCTAGACTTGAGGGGGTGAGCAAGTTCACACCCACCTCATAGCTGTGCCCTGCCCTTAGCTCAATGTTTCTCAGTTCTGCTCTGAAGAATTTAGGCAACCCACATGGTCTCTGTCTCCTCTCCTATAAGTTCAGATAAAAAACGGCAGATGCAGAGTTGTGATGCTTCAGCCAGCTGTGTGTGAAAATGTACTGCACAGATTACATGGCAAGCACAGCGCATGAGCAGGCCTGAGGTAGGCCAGCCGGCTATGTGCTGAGGAGGAGATTGCAGGGGCAAAGAAAAGGGACCCAGTTCAGGTCCACCTCTGCCCCTGGCTGGTGGCTTAGAAAGGCCATTTCCCTTTCCTGAGCTCTGATTTTAAACACAGTGACTGTGAGAATAAAATCCAACAGCAAGTTTCCTCACTGCAGAAAGCTCTCAGCATGGACATGTGGGTGAAACACTCCACATGATGCCCAGGGCAGAGGAACCGCTCGATCGTCCCTCGCTCCCGCCCTTCACCTCGTCCCCTGCTAACTGATCTGGTACCCTTCCCCTTCCTCAGGAGTCCACCTGCACACATCTTCCTTTCCCTCCTTCCTAAAACCAAAGCAACTTTATAAAGTGAAAAACACTGTGAGTATTGTTGAGTCACCTCGATTTTTGATAGAGACAACCGTGCACTATATAGTTAAGGTAATTACACAGTCAGTTATTAGGCTGATTATTCAATAATTAGGGTTCATTACAAGGACAGATTTATGTTATCTTGATTGGTCCTGCATGCAAGCGAGCATGGCTGAGTGTTGCAAAATAACCTAGCAAAATACTAGAAGTCCAGGATGCCCTTTGTAGAGTAGGTTAAATAGTGATCTTATCCCCTGTTTTTTAGCTGTTCAGCTGACAGATTATTTTCTGAAGTGTGCCTCCTTAGCCCATTTGGACAATCAGATCTTAGAAATGGCACTCGCCTCCCCAGCATTGTCCCCTCAGCAGCGTGCCCTCTTGGAACCATGAGCAACATTTCAACTGCTTGCCGCCCCCAAGAGGAACACCCAGCGGCGTGGCCACGATCTGTGGGCTGGCGAGTGGAGTGACAGTTTCTCCACCTCCCACTGACAGATGAGCACACTTCGCCAGGGTAGAGCACCGCCGGGGCCCTGAGGAGGCCAGCGCTGCCCTGGCCTGTGTCCCGCGCGGCGTGTGCAGCCGGCCCCCTGGCCCTTCTCACGCCTGGGCCGTTACTGGTCATAAGTGACACTGCACAGTGCCAAGCTACCCGGTATTTTTATGATACAGATTTTTTTTAGTATGTGAAGAGTCAGTCTTATTTTTCAAAAATAACCTCTGATACTTCTTTAACATGGGCACCTTGATTTCCTATGGTTTATATATAGGAGATTAATTGCACCAGACTTTGGCAGTGTGTACTGATGGCGTTAGCTCCTCTGCTACTGCCTTAGAAGCTGCCCCTTGTGCTGACTTTTCCTCCCCGGGGCCCCCTGGCATGTGGGCTGGGGCTCTGGCTATGGGGACCTGTGGGTGGCACCTTACCTGCTCCTGCAGGTGGCTGATGCTGTCCTCGTACTGGGAATAATCTTTCTTGCTGCTGGAATCTCTGTCCTGATGCCACTGCAGAATGTGGCTCTCCAGCTCCTGGTTGGCCGTCTCCAGCGCGCGCACCTTGTCCAGGTAGGAGGCCAGGCGGTCGTTGAGGTTCTGCATAGTCTCTTTTCCATTTCTGCCTAGAAGGGGACCACTCTTCTGGGATGCCCAAGCCCCTCCCACAGGCGGGCAGCTTGGCTTGGAGAAGGAAAGAGAGACGCGGGTGCCCCCTGCACCGCCTTGGACGTTGGGGGCCCGGGGTGAGCTCCCAGGCCGGCCCTGGCCTCCTCCTGAGCCATGGAGGGAGACTGAGAGGCCCTGGCTAGAGCTGCAGTTCGAGTTCATGGTCCCATCTGTGTTCTGGGCCAGGCTGGGCTTGGTCCGCTCCTTGGCAGAGGAGGACTGAGCTGCCCGGACCGCTCTGGATGGTTTTATGCCTTTTGATGTGGGAGTTCCCTTCCCTGACAACTGTACCAACAGGATCCTATCATTGTGCAACGTGTGTTTCCTCTTGGTCAATCTCGAGGTGCCCGAGGCCAGCGCACATTGTTGTTGTTTAGAACCACATCAATATGCCAGCCTGCTTCCTCCCTTCAGTGGGACCTGGAGGTGTGGCCCACCATATCAGGTGGGATTAGTCTCAGGTGTCTTTCTAATCTGGAATTTTCCTATTGTCCATTTTATTATAAAAAGGTCAGATCAAAGCTCACAAAAAAACTTGGCACAGATTTTGTTTTTAAAAATCAGACATTAAACACACGCAGAGGCAGACAGGTGAACCAGCTCTGCAGCTGTGAGTGGGGAGAGAGACTCCGGGAGTACAGCTGGGGCACAAGACAACCTTAGGTCCTGGAGGGTAACTACTCACACCATGGAAATGGAGATGGCGCTGAATACACGATTCCTTTGTTTCTCTATTTTTGATGTAATTTCAAAGGACTTACTCTTCAGAACAAACCCACAATTAGGGCTGTAATTAATGAATGAATGGTGGAGCCTTCTGTTCGTGAGCCACCTTGCAACCCGGCCCCCTGTGCACAGCACAGGACTCCTGCGGCTGGCTCACGGAGCAACGCAGGGGTATCCTCTGCCTGCAGCCCAGGCCCTGCCAAGCTGGTGGCTGGCTTCTGTGCGTCCCTGGCCCACAGACAGAGCAGCAGGGAGCAGGAAGTGTGTCATGCACTGTTGAGCATGCCTGAGAAGTCTTGTGTTTCACCTGCCAAGAGAAAGGTTAGGGATGAATGAAGGAATAAAATGTCTGAGTCAGAAGAGCTTTTGAACACTCTTGGTTTCATGAAACTAAGTTTACAAGTGAGGCAAGCAGCCAAAGGGGCATGTGGAGGGGGCAAACCATGAGGAGTGAGGGGTGAAGCCCCCCAGGGATTCTTTCATCTGGCACCATCACTGCTGAGACCAATCACGACTGCTGTCCCATTGGATGCTTCTCTTTCCGAGTGAACATGAGGCTTCCCACTTTGTATAGCCCCCTGCTAGCCTTGTTCAGCTGTCCCCATAACTCCTATCACAGCTTTCCTGCTTTTCACATGAACATTCGGGGGCTCGGAGCCACACTATGACACCATTGAGCGAATTAATTGCTGTCATTGTCCTAGTCTGTGCCCTTCCCTCTGCCTGGAAAGCCACCTACATAGTCACAGCTACACTGTGAGGGTCACCCTTTTTAACAATCATTTTCTGAGCTCTCCCATGAGTCGAGGGCCCCTCTGAGGAGGGGCCTGTCCTGCCTGGATCCAGAGCCTGCCGCTGGGAATGCCATCTTGGTGTCCCTGCCTCACCGCCCAAACTGGAGCCCCATCTCCTGTGCCAGCCATGTCACACACCACATTTGCCACAAGCTTCCAATGTGACAGACTGGAAGCAGGGATTATGTCTTCCACCGCTGGGGTACCAAGGTCTGGCTTCCTGTGGCAATTTTATTCGGGTGTAGGTAAGTCAGTAATGAAGTTTTTAGAGCCATGATTCAGAATGTGAACCCTGGTTCAGAAAGTGAATTCTAGAAGCAGGAAAGAGGAAAACGCTTCTCTCCGGAGTGGTGAGTCACCACTAGGACGGATGACCCATTTCCAATTGCAAATAAAATGGGAAAAGAAGGGAAGCACCTGACTCTTTTATCTGCTGCTGTAGGGCTTCTCTCTGCTCTGCACTTTCTCTTCCTCTTCCTCCATCCTCTCCAGGGTGGGGAAGACAGCTTGTCTTGGGCCCACTGGGCTCCCGAGCCGCTGAGCCCAGTCTGATGTGTGGTGCAGCGGGGCTGCCAGCTGCAGGGCCCCCACTTCAGCTGAGATTGAGGGGAGGGATCCGGGCCTGTTGTGAGCATACTCCTCCTCAGCACCCCATATGCTGTGTGGCGACCAGGGCCAGCCTTCCCGAGGATTCCTTCATTTCAGCCCCATCAAAACAGCTCCTCAGGTCAGGTCCCCTCAAGGGGAGGTGTCTATTCTGCCTGACTATGAATGGGTCGGTGGAAATGAGCTTGAACCAATCAGTAGGCTTCAATCAGAAGGCTTGAATTGGTACCAGTTTGGACCAATCAGCAGACTTCACCTCGGCCCAATCAGCGGGCTTCAGTTAGGACCAACTAAAGACCTGCTACTATATTCTGCCCCCCCCCAAGTCTGCTCCAAAGACAATAACTAGAGCTTATTTTCAGGGGATATCTTATTTTTTCATGTATAATAATCGACATTTGTTCTTGTACAACAATTTATACTTAGTCATGTACAAAAATACATTTATTCCCAGGTAGTCATGCTGTATTCTAGAGCGTCAGCGTAACTCTTCACACCCTAAAATCTGGCCTAAATTTCTCGCAACTCTATTTCCGGCAGAACCCCACCAGCCCCACTGTCTCGTGTCCAGCGATGGAGCGCTCCTTCGGTGTTTCCTGCCCATGTCGCCTGGCTGTAGCACCCTGGCAACGTGCCTGACAATGATTTAAGTCCCCTGAAACTTTCACCCAGCTGCGGCCTCTTGTAGGTTGGGCTTCCCCATGTTTCCACTAATTGATGACTTATGAGGTAGGAGAGGAGAGGGCCGAGGGAGATGGCTCAGTGGAATAAGCGCTTCAATAAACGCTTCCCTGGCAAGTGCAAGGGCCTGAATTCAATTCCTGGTTCAGCCAAAAAAAAAATAAAAAAAAAAAAAAGAAAAGAGAGATAGGAGAAGAGGTAACAAAAACACCACAGGAGTGACATAAAACTACAGGCAGCAACGCTCAGAAAATGACTATTTCCCATGAGTACATTAAGCACATCTGTCCCACACAAAGCATCAGATTGTGAAGGGTCACGTTAGACATGCCACGCCCATTCCTTAGCAGGCGCACAGGTCATCCTGGTGTCTGGACTCTGACTGGTCATTGGGCAGAGTCTTGGGTTCCTCTATTTCCAGAGGTGGTTTGCCTGTCAATCAAAGGCACCGAGTTGGGTGTTCACAAATACTTAATTATAATTTATATTATCATTTAAGTATTAATGCCAATAACATTTATATTTAACTATGTATTAATGTTATTTTATAACCGTCCATCCAGCATGTGTTGCAGTGAACAAGCTAATGTCTCCATTCAGCTGAGGATCTTAACTGGGGCGTATTTTAGGGGTGGGGCTTGTTATAAGCATGCTGCAAAGCCATGTTGGGGCCTATTTTCCAATTACATCTTATTTTGGCGAGAGTGGGGTGTATGAACAGCACCCCCTCCGGCCTCTCTGGTTGGCCTAGCAGGGCTTCCTCTGGTGCACCAGCTCCCTGTCTTCCCGTGATGCCTCCCCCGGTGGGCCTGTAAGCCTCCTCGTGACTCATTTCAGGGGTCGTGTGCCTCAGAGGTGCTGCAGGTCTACTCAGGGTCCAAGAACAGCAAGCAAGATAGCATTAAAGGACAGTGACCGAGAGCGACAGCAACCAGCAGCGTTCGGCGTCAGCTGGCAGAAACCAGCATCAGCTGGTGCCAGCCAGTGGCCCAGAGCTGTTGGTGGTGGAGTTTCACTCTGCTGGCTTTGACTTCTGTCTCAGTTGAGCAAGGCAGCCTGTAACGAATCAGCAACAAAACTGTCCAGGCAAGCGTGCCCCTCCCAACCCTCCCGCAGACCTCAGCGCGGAGTGTCCTCTGGAGTCCCCCACCTCTCTCCACACATGCTGGGATTAGCCACTGCTGGAGGAAACCCAGGAGGGGCGCACAAGGAGGGCCCGAGGCCGCTCCTGGGTCTGACACGAGAGAGGGACCGGGGGAGAGCCACGGCTGCTCCCCCTGTGGCTTGGGCTGCTGGTGAGGTATGAAGGATGGGGCCGGGTGGCAACTTCGAGAGGCCGTTAGGTCACGAGGGCTGTGGCCACAGAAATGGATTAACCCTTGAATTAATGGGTTCTCACGAGAATAGCCGAGTCTGTTGCAGAGGCTCCTCTGACTGTCTCTGGTGCTCCACCCCACTAGGATGTCCTGAAGTGCTGGCTGCAGGGCCCTGCCAAGTCCCCATCCACCACAAGGCCCTTACCAAATGCCACCCCTTGGCCTTGGGCCTCTCCCCAAGTATGCACTGTAAGGAGTGCATACTCAGTTATTCTGTCACAGTAGCGGCAGATGGGGAGGAGAAAGGGATGATAAGATTTAAGCAAAGGAGCGAAACACCCTGCCTGTTTGGATGCGTGGCCTGAGCTGTGCTCTCATGGACGCCGGTGGCTCGTGGCCACTGGTTTGGACTCAGGATCTTGTTCGCATGGACCCAGCCTGCAGGAGAAGTCACCCCAGGGTGTTCAAGGGCGACATACTGTCTGTCAACTTTCTTAGCAGAATCTGCCATGGAACTGGTCATTTCCCTACTAATTTCAGGTGTGTTGGAGAGGAGGTGACTTATTCTTCCCGTAAGTTTGGCCCAAGTCTCATTTTATGTCAGGGTGTAGGAGTCTGGATTTATAGGAGTTAACCTGGGGCAAGTAGTTTCTTGTATTATACAGCAGGACTAGGATTGGAAGAAATTGGTGGTGACATTTGGGAGGCCTGGGGAAACTAGTCACTTCAAGGGCTGTCCTGCAATTAGTGCTTCTTTTAACTTGTGTGTGGGCTTTTATTCGATTGAAAAAAAAATGATAAAAGGGGCACTTTCTTATGAACATTGAACTAATACATGGAAGTACAGGAAAAAATAGAAATCCCAATTCCACTGCACAGACATACATCAATAAAACTTAGTGAGCCTGATCTCAGAAGGCCCAGTATGCTGCCAGCCCTTCAGGAGGAAAGTGCAAAGTGCCCGCAGTGAGCGCCAGGGCCATGGACAGACGCAGGCAGCTGTAGTAATTGAGAGATGTTTTATGTGATCGGCACAGCAGAGACAGGCAGAAGGACAAGGGGAAAGGGGCTTTATTTTCTCTGAGCATGCAGGAGAGAATGTGGGGAAGGATGAGGAATTCTCTCTCCACCAGGCAGAGGGAGGCTGAGGCTTTTATGGCCTCTTGCCAGGGGAGGGGCTTGAGGGGGACGTTTAGATATACCTGAGAAACTGAGGGTCTTCCCCGAGGCAGCGGGAAGGGTGAAAGTAAATTATGTCTTGGGCTGAGTTGGCGCAGAAGGGGGAGGTGGTCTTGGGACAGTGGGGGCCATCGGCTATATTAGGTGAACACCGCGACGACTTCAGCGATTCACACCAGGGCCAGGACCTACCAGTAATAAACATCCCAAAGTCAGGAGCTGCCACACTGAGCACCTCTTGTAACTGCAGAGGCCAAAGCTAATGCACACTGACTTCCTGATGGCTCAGGACACTTAGGGTTAAAATTTAGCACCAAGAACTTCAGACAAGCTTTTCTTTGGCAGAGTGTCTCTCATATATATATATGGAAGTACACACACACAAAGTACATGCCATTTTTTTTTTTTTTGTCCTGAGGAGAAGGCTATTTCCTTAACTGTTTAGAACAGTACAAAAATTGAATGAGTTAGGACCTAATAATGTAAGAGTTCAAAGCTCTCTCCCCTTCAGTTATCAGTAAAATATTTAGGATTTTTATGTTTTTATGAGAATGTAATGTTTGACTTAGAGATGACAGGCATTTACCATGTCTCATACCTTTTCCAATTAAAGGCAAAAAGAAACAGTAGCAAAGATCACACCACGGTCAAGTTCATAGCAGAGCTGGGACGCTTGCTATGGCATTGCAGTTGAGTTCCTCCCCTGCCTTTTTTTTTTTTTTTTAAGCTATAGACATAATGCTTTAAGTGCTTAACATTTTAGAGTTGTAGGCTGCTGATCAAGCACATGCTTATTCAAAACTGTCCAACTGTGCTTGAGTCATCCCTGGGGCCTCCTCCCCCACCTGAAAGTGCACACTTTTCTCTAAATCCAGGTTGGATGAACGGCTAATGCCTATAACTACAGATAATTTGACTTACAGTATTCTTATTTATTTCATTTAATTGTTAGCTTTGTAGGGTGCTTCTGGCTAATAAGACATAGTTCCTGTTTTTAAGGAGCCTTTAGTTTCTGGATCTGAGAATCTGTTTCTGTTTAGCTTTTTTTTTTTTTTTTTAGCTAGGGTTAAGATTTTGCTTAATAATCTGTTCTCTGAGCCTGCCTGGGGAGCTGCGCAGCAGCGACCAGATGCTTCCCCTCGGGTGTGTCAGGCTCAGAATGGCCATACTGCCGAGAGGCAGCGGCTTAGCAGCGACGCCAGCAGAGCCTCCTTTCCACCCCAGGGCTGCCAGGGTCTTCTCACCAGGCAATGATGAGGTCACCATTGCTTGGGTGACAGATCTGAAACTCAACCCCAGGGCTCGGCTAAGCCCAGGAAGGAGGGGCCGCCCATCCCACGACGCTGGGACTGGCACCTCATTCGCCGAGGTCACCTCCGTCCGGGTGGGAGGCCTTGTCCTCCTGGTTTCTTCACCTTCCCAGGGGTGAGGAGCCCTTTAGTGAAGGGGGCCGTGCTGAGCTGGATGCTTTCTGGAAAGGAGTCCCAAGCCCCTCTGCCTTAAGCCCGCTTTTAGAAAGACCCTCAGGTTGTTTTGCACTACTTTGGTGGGCTGCCAACTTGTGATTCTGTTTATTCAAGGTGACAGAAGCAAAGCTGATCTGCACTGTAGGGTGGGGGCGCTATTGTGAGACCGACAGAGGTGACTTCATGCTCTTCTCTGCTTCTACTTGTCATCTTTACCCAACAAACACGATAGGTAATTAAACAAATCCCTATGCAAAGGCCGTTGGCGCTGAGAATTCCCGAGAGAACCACATGTAAGCTTTCTTGTTCCCTGGGCGTCGCTGGCTTTTTCTTTTGCCCCATAAAGAGTCACTTTGGGTCACTGGGTGCTGTTTGCCAAAGCATTGCCCCATGCAGTTTGCAGGAATCTTGTCCTGATTGAGCTTGACTTCAGCCAGCGGTCATGTTACAGCAGGGTCCAGGATAAGCGACGGCCGGGCTGGGCCTCTGACCTCTGCCCAGCCTTCTCCCTCCTCTGACAACCGGTACCTGAAATTCGACCATTTATTTGCTTGGCTTTTAGTAAGCCTTGGTGTTGGTTCTCACATTCATTCATTTATCCCGCCAGGTGTTTACTAGAGTCTATTCTGAGGTGCTGGAGTAACAGGAGAGGAAAGCAGAGTGAAAAGAAGCCAGTGCTGTGTGTAGATGCTGGGGTGGTCCAGGCATTTTGATCTTCAACATGTGCTCCATGGAAAAGCCCAGAAGGCAGGGGTGCTGAGTATCGATCAATCAAAAATATAATCCTGGGTGCCTTGAGGAAAAGATGAAGAGTCGGGGTAGGCATTAGGGGACCACTGGGGGCTGCTGTGGCTGTCCAGGACAAGAGATGATAGCGCTTGGCTTTTTTTTTTTTTTTTTTTTTGAAGAGGAATAGTGTAGTGAGATACTCAAGGCTATTAGAGTAGTGAGAATAGGCAGCAGCCTGTTTTTCTGCTATGAAAAAGGATGTTGTAATGAACATCAATGACTTACTTTGATGGCACCCAGGGTGTGTGCGTGTGCAGTTGTCTCTCCCCCAGGATTGTGTAGGAAGAGTATTTGTGATATTGTGTGAAGCTATACACTTGATATATGTCCTGCCCAGCGCGCTTTGCGGAGGGAAGCCACATGCTGCTGGCATGCAAGCCTTGATTTTTGTCCAAGGTCTTCAGCTTATTTTATGGGAAAGCTATATAGAATCACGTACTTTAAAAAAAAATAGAGGAAAAAAGCCCCCAAAACAGCAAAAGCCTTGCCCGAGATTGTCTCATTAGTCAGTGGCAGAAGGGCTGTGGACTCCGCCCGAGTCATCGTGGCCTTCATCTCACCCATAGATCTGTGGAGGCTTCCTGTGTATTTATGGGATCTTCACATATTTGCTTTCAAGTGTCTCCTCTTTTTGAGAATGCTGCTTCTACGGTTTCTTTTTATGCTTATAAATTATTAAACATAGCTTCACTTTTTGCTTGAGGTATATGTTTGTTCTTTTCCTTTCTCTCTTCTTTTGGGCCTTGTATGAGCTACTTTTCTCTCTCTCTCTCTCTCTTTTTTTTTTTTTTTGGTGGAACCGGGGATTGATCTCAGGCCCTTGCGCTTGCCAGGGAAGCACTTATTCCACTGAGCCATCTTCTTCCCAGCCCCTACTGAGACCAAATACCCAAAGTTAAGGAAGGAAAGGTTCATGCAGCTCACAGTCTGTAGAGGTTTCAGATCCTAACTGGCTGGCTCTGAGGCAGGGTGGCACATGGCCAAGGGCAACAGTTCATGGTGGCCGGGGTGGTGGTAGGAGACAGCAAATGCAGAAAGAGCAAAAAGGGAGAGCCAGGTCTCTTTCTGCCCCTGAGTCTTATCCAGACTGCCGGCACCGGGGCTGTGTCAACCCAATCAGAGGCTAATCCAGTGGTCACCTGCCCTTCACACCAGCAACCATCACCCTAGCACGGCACTGGGAATCCGTCACAAAGCCTGGACTCAGCTGCCTCCCAAGCAGGCCAATCTGACACTGCAAGAGGGCGAGGGGGACATCTGGACCCACGCCATAACAGGCGGGAGCAGTTGCCTCACAGTCCCTTTCTCGTCAAACGGCCTGACACTCCCAATTTAAAGGAGCAGAAGTTTAGTTTCTAGGGGGTTCAGTCCGTGATGTACCAGCTCCCAGACAGGAAGGAAATGGTGGAAGGCTCTGGTGGCCCCAAGGTGGCCAGGAAGGAAATAAGAGAGGCCCGGAGGAGGTGAGCTGCTCTGGGCCACGCCCATGGTGACTGCCCACCAGGCTGTCCTTAGCTCTGAGCTCACCCACGGGTCACCCATGAAGTACAGTACCCAATCACTTTAGGCCCCTGCGACCCAATCGCCTCAGGCCCCTGCGACAGAGCACAGGAAGTTTTGAGGGACATCCGGTATCTAAACCACAGTTTCCAAGATTTATTTATTTATTTTTTACGGCCTTTCCCTGGACTGGGCTGCCGTGCCCACAGGTGGAAGGGCTCAGAGCTGCGGTTAGCGCGTGTGCTGCGCGGCGCGTTCGCCGGGCAACCTCAGCTTCTCGGATCTCCCGCGAGTCAGGCTGGCAGGAGCCCCCTTGCACCTGGCGGGGGTGTTGTGGGGAGCGCGCCCGGGAGTTGTGGATGCGTGAGCTTCCCAGCAGGCGCCCACGCAGGTGGCGGACTTCGGGCAGCCGCGCAAGCCTGGGCTGAGCGCGCTGACGCCTGCGAGCGCCTTGGCCCATCCGGCAGTCGGGACGCCACGGACTTGGGCAGTGGGGACGGAGACCGGCGACGCTGTCAAGCAGTCACGGGGGTCAGCGTAACACTATGCTAAAAAAGCGAGCTTCCGCAAAAGGCCGGGGATTCGATTGCTGGGCCTGCCGTGCCGGCCCCGCCCTCAGGACGCGCTGAGACAGAGATTGAGATGGGTGTGGTGGCGCGCGCCTGTAATCCCAGCACTTGGGAGGCTGCAAACAGGAGAATCACTGAGTCTGATCTGGGTAATGAGACCCTGTAGACCCTGTACTAAGTACATAAAAAAAGAGAGACTAAAAAGCATGCTTCCTTCTCCAAATGAACAACTAGAAAAATCTTAAATGCAAGACTTTATGTTTAATGAGCACGGTCCACAGAAGGTCAGCTCTACGCTGAGGAACATCCTCACCTGCTGTCTGCCACCCCGGCCCTCAGCGCCCGGTCTTCACCACTGTAACTGAGATTACGCTCAGCCTTGGTTAGTGGACGTCAAAGGAAGTAACCTATCCACCCCCGCCCCCAGATGCTCAGTGTGCTGTTTTTAGCATGCACTGGGGGTCTAAGCACGCTTTCTTTTGCTTGGGTAAAATAATGTATTCTTTTTTTTAAAAAATGTATTTAGTATAGGACCTGCAGGGTCTCACTACACAGCTCAGACCTAGTGATTCTCCTGTTGACAGCCGCCCAAGCACTGGGATTACAGGAGCGTGCCACCAAGCCCAGTCTCAACCGCTTTCAGCATGGGAGGGGTGGGGGGAGGGGCCGGCACGGCATGCTGGGGATCAGACTCTGTGCCTGGTTAAAGAGGCACTTCAGTCTGCTGAGCTATCTGGTCTGCTCAAAAATAATGTACTCTAAAAGAGGAAAGAGCAAACAGCTTGAGACCTCCAAGCACAAATGAGAAGGATACAGAGCTGCTAATTATTTCGATTTAATGATTACATAATATATGTTGAACTATCACAGAGTAGCTCATATATGCATGCAATCGTGTTAATTAAAATAAAATTTTAAAAAAACATATCAATCTGGCTTTGGATACAGTGTATCAACTCTCCTAAATATATAAAATTTATTTCAGTATCTTTGGTACCTTTGGAGTTTTCTTTCTTTTTTTCTCCTATATAAGCTATATCCTAAATACAGGACCCAATTTCTTTATTGTGGTTTTATCCTGTCATGTGTTTCAAGCATTCACAGCCTGAGCTGGGCACTTCTGCTTCCGGGAGCGCCCCGAGGCACTTGGTTGTGTTGTGATGAGGGCTTGGGGGCGGCCGGGCAGAGGGGCCAGCTTCAGAGTCCTGCCCGAAGCTCGCTCTTTCCCTCAGAATTACAGGACAGGCCAGCGGACAGGGGCCAAAACTGGCTGGAGGGACAGAGTGGTGCCCACTGAGGCCCTTCTCCTTCTCACTGAGATCCTGAGAGGTGCTCTAGGGAACAGGTTCTTGCGGTGTGTGTAGGGGTTCATAAAGGAAGTGATAACATTTATGCAGTGCTGAAAGGTGATGGGGAGATGGCGCAGTAGAACAAGTGAGGTCCTGAATTCAATCCCCAGTTCTGCAAAAAAAAAAGAAAAAGAAAGAAAATAAACAAATGAACAAAAATATACAATGCTGAGAAGTTCAGTGGCTGGAGTGCCACGGTCTAGGTCTGAATCCTGGCTCTGATGCTACTTCTACGGCCCTGGTAAGTTATGAGCCTCCTGTGTGCTGTGTTTCTTACCCGTAAAATATGCGGTGAGCATGGAGACCATCTGACCCCTGGGCACCGAGCGCGTGCTCCGCCCGGCTAATTGTTGTTATTGCTGCTATAAAAAGATGACGCCGGAAGGTAAAGGAGAGCCTTAAACTATTAGTCAAGGTATGGTCTTAACCACAGACTACCCTTGCACTGCCGTGTGCGCTGAGGCTTGAGGTGCCATGGGGAGACTTGACTGTTGATGACTTGGCCACTGCACACAGTGGCCCACGGTGCTGGCCTTGGTGTTTTACAGAGAAAATGTATAGGAGCTCCCTCCCTCCCTCCCTCTCTCCTTCCCTCCCTCCCTCCCTCTCTCCTTCCCTCCCTCCCTCCCTCTCTTTCTCTTCCTCTGTCTGAACCCCTACAGCTTTTGTTTATTATAAGGAAAGGTGGCAAGTAGAATAACAACCAAAGATGTCCCTAATGCTAACTCTTAGAACCTGAGAATGAGCTGTGTCATGGGGAAGCAAGGCCACACGGGGTCTCAGCTCTGTGGGCCCAGTAATCCCGAGGGACCATAAGACTCAAAAGTGGAAGCTGAAAGAATCAGTGGACACAAGAGGTGGAGTGAGACGGGGGCAGAGCTCAGAGCAATGCCCATGCTGGCGTCGAGAGTGGATGGAAGACCTTAGCAGTGGGAGCCGGTCTTAGTGACAGCAAAGGGCAGGGCCTGGATGTTCCCCTTCACCCTCAGGACCAGACTCGCTCTGCAGACCCCAGACTTTGGCCCCTGAGTCGGTGTTAAGCTTCCGCAGAAGAGCTGTGAGACTGCAACAGTGATGTTTTGATCCTGAAGCGGTGGTCCTCCATTCCAGCCTGAGCAGAGTTTGTGGAGCAGGCATGGTAGGGGGCACGGAGCAGGATGCCACAGACGGGTTTCGCTAAAGAATAGATTAAAATGTGTTTTCCCAGGTCAGTGTATGGAGCACAGAGCACGTTTTCAATAGGTGCATCGACTGAATCCTCATTAGCAAAGATCATTACAGCAACTACCTTGTCTAAACTTTGAAGGCTACACCCCAAGCTTTTAAAAATTTGCAAATTCATTGATACACTAGACTTCATAAAATGGCAGAACTGAACTTTTAAAACATTTTTATTTAGTTAGTTTTGTCTTTTTGAGACAGGGTTTTGCTACCCAGCTCAGGCTGGCTTTGACCTCACTTGGCAGCTCAGGCTGACCTCCGGTTTGCAGCAGTCCTCCTGCCTCAGCCTCCCAAGTGGGATTCCAGGCAGGCACCACCATGCATTTGCAGAATTTTAAATCATATATATTTGTTTATTTATTTATACT
This sequence comes from Ctenomys sociabilis, assembly GCA_004027165.1. NCBI lineage: Eukaryota > Metazoa > Chordata > Mammalia > Rodentia > Ctenomyidae > Ctenomys > Ctenomys sociabilis. The sequence continues at coordinate 706 of PVKA01018422.1, read as the reverse complement.
GGGAATTTAAACTTAGGACCTTGCACTTACCAGGCCAGCACTTAGGCCACTGAGCTATATTCCTGGCCATAAATCACATTTGTTTAAACATTTCACTTTTTTTTCTTGAATAAAGATGAAATCACATAGAATCCAGATGTTTCTGAAATACCAAGAGACCTTGGTGACATAATTAGGGCAGAATCGAGGAGGTCTCATGTGGTTATAGCCTGTTTGGTTATAGCCTCCGAATCTCTTCTGCCCAGAGCTCTGGAGCCCCGTGTAGGCCCGGACCATGGGTCTCTTCACCATTAACTGCTGTCTATTATTCAGACTACACTGCCATGTGTGGAGATGGTGCTATAGCGGGGCCACTGGTCAGACCCCTGCCAACCCCAAGTGCCCCCTCCTGTGAGGATGACCTCCTCTCACTGAATGCCCCACTTGGCTTCTTTCTCCTTCCCATCTTGTTTCTCCAGCTTCCCTTGAATTCACAGAGAGTATCATCGACTCTCTGACCCTCTTTTATCTCATGTCTGATTGCTACTCCCAGCCCTGAGCACCACCTTCAGCCTTCTCCTCCCCTCCCCATCCCTTCCCTCTTCTCCCCTCCTCTCCCTTTTCTTCTTCTTCTTCTTCTTCTTCTTCTTCTTCTTCTTCTTCTTCTTCTTCTTCTTCTTCTTCTTCTTCTTCTTCTTCTTCTTCTTCTTCTTCTTCCTTCTTCCTC